>APFE031483080.1:168397-180617 GCA_000404065.3 Pinus taeda | reverse complement strand
GTCCTCTTAGATTTGGTAGTCCAAGTCTGCCAAATCCTGCCACTCCAATTCTCTCTGTGGGGCATTTAAAGGAGCAACATTGAGGGAAACTGGTGCAACTTGAGTCTCCATGGTTACTTGGATTGTTTGGCAAATAAACTACTGTTTCTTAGACTGGGCAATAGTAAAGAGCACTGCCTGAGTACAGAGGTAAATTTGAAGAATGAAGGGTAACAGGGCAAGTCCACAGCAATTGAAATACTGTTTTGGTTCCTTGAGGAGGCAAGTTTTAGTCTTTAGCAGACCTTTCTCAACATTTGAGTGTAGGTTCCGGGGTTTAGTTCACGACTGCGCGAACGAAAAATGTGGGTTTTCAGTGAAAATTCAGTCTAAAATGGCTCGGCTAGTGAATTTCGACCGTTAATTTTTCAAGAGGGAGCTGGGTGCAGGTAATTTTATGGTGAATTTATGTGTTTTCTGTGCTCACAGTGATTTTTTGCTATTACAGAGAAAACCAGGTTTCAGAGAAGTTTGCACGGACAAATACCTGGTAAATTGATGGCTTGGGTCGGAAAAGCAGGTGGGTAGGCGCGCTGAAGACCTCCTGGTTGTTTCGAGCAGGTTGGTGAAGTTTTGGTCGTAAAACGCATGCAGAGGGCGCAACAACGTTTTTTGCAAAAAGTGCAAAAAAGGCGCAAAAATTGACGAAATATGGCTTTTTCGGGTCATTGGCGCCTTTTTTAAATGATGTCAGCATGACATCACCAGGTGGGTCTGGGTTGGATGACGTCAGCATGACGTCATCAGGTGACGTGGCGGCCTATGACCGGTCCACGGGGGCTGTGAGGTGGCAGACAGGTGGCGCAATGGTGGACAGGGCGCGCGGTCGTGGCGCTGACGCAGGCAGTGAGAGGGTGCTGACATCGGCTGACAGGTGGCGCGATATCGGACCACCTCCTATACAGTGAGGAATCTGTCAGAGGGGGCTCCGATGGAATTTGGAGGCGACGCGTGGACCCCGCGTGACATCAGCATCTGACAGATATCGGACGATATCTATCGGACGTCGGGGCCGGTCCAAAATTCGCGTCGATCATTAGATTTGAAAGGCTTGATCGGACGGTCATCGGGCCAGGGATCTGCACGGAGGATATAGTCATCGGGCAGGGATTAAATTATCATTTTCCTTGGAACTTGTGCCCGGCGGGACCCTCCGAAATATTAAAGAATTTGATGGTTTTGCAATGTATTTCTTTGTTAAATCATATATAGCCATGAACTTTGGAAAAAAGGCGAAACTATGGTTTATCAATGATTTTTCGCAACATCGCTTAAGGTATTAAAAACTTAGGATAAGCGGGTTTTTAATGGGATTTCATAAAAAGGCGCAAATTGGTCCCGACCTTAGGATAAGGCGGAGAAAGTGGGTTTTTGCGTATATTTTGCTTTTGAGCGGGTATAAGGGTGCAAAAAGGGTTTTTTTCAAGGGTTTTTAGGCAAAGTGAAGGATTGAATGGGCCAGTGAGTTCTAGGGAGATAAGAGGTTAGGCTTGGGTTCTTGAGCTAACCAGATGTTAATTCAACTCCCTAGTAGTAAAACATATGGCTATAATGCCAAGGATGGGGTATTTATAAAATGCTTAGTGTTTATACACCATGGTGTTATAATAGTAGGGAAAGGGAAACATAGGGAGCTAGATAATAAAGGTTAGAGGTTAATATGGGGGGAGCAGGTGAATGAAGAGTGATATCACTAAGTTTTCTTGAAAACAACTTAGTCTAAAGAGTAGATCAAAATGAAAAGAACTTTACACAAAAAATGTGGCTTCTAAAGGCCATAAGGACCAACATAAAACCTTGAATCTCTCTTATAAACACATCTTGTGAAGGGAGGTTAGTAATGAGTGATGAATCAGGAAAAAGGGAAGTTATACATGCTTCATTATGTTGTTTTCCTTGTTTTTGACTGGCAAAGTTTCAGCTTGGAAGGAACATCACTTCTGCAACCCCATCTACCTACCCAACTATTTTGCCTAGCATTTTTTGTTTCTTCTTGGAGGGTGCACTTGGACTTGCAGACCCTTTATGTGCCTTTTCTTTTCCATTGGCTTTTCCTTTGATTTCCTATCTAGTACTACCCTTATTTCTTCCAAGGCCCCAGATTAAGCAGTTGGGAACCTTAGTTTCTCTGCCTAACTACTGATCTGCCAAGATTAAACAGTTTGGACACATTTCTTTCTCTATTCTACAACAGAAAAATTGAAGCATGGCATGATCCAGATTACACTTTTGGATCATCCATCAAAATTTAATAGACATGAAGGCATGTACAAACCTTGCCTTTCCTTGGAAATATGGGATCTTTGAATCAGCAAAGTAGAGCATATTTGGCATTTGAATTTGCCAATCATGAAATATGAAACCTATTGGTATAGGTATCCAACACATCCAACGACATATATTGATATCGCTCTCTCCCGGCACGAAATCACTCATCCCCAAAAGCAGTGCGGGCAAAACAGCTTGTCACCTTCACACCTGCCACGTCATCTATCTCGTACCTCCCGCTGACATCATTCATCCTTCTAATCGAAAATATCCCGCTTAAAGTCATTTATGTCAATTAAAGGGGTAAACATGTCATTTTGTTATATTTTTTCACTCAGCACCCCCACGCGCTCCAGGTATAAAAGGGACCAAGATCTCATCTTCAGCCATTTCGACCGCCTCCGACCAGGAAAGCTCCAAACAACGAGCTTGTAGCCTCCACCAAAGTTACCATTGTACAGTCCTCCCCCTTTTAAATACTGTTCGAGCCAGCGCCGAAGGATTTCCTAGCCCAAAGAAAAAGAAATAAAGGCATCAACAGAGATACTTGCTACCCTATCCAGTGGACCATCAAAAACATGATTCACCAAGGGAAAGGCAATAAGGGGACACGTTAGCAGTTCTATTTTACTATACAATGATAAGCAAGGTCGGCTCAGCAATAAAAGGGCATCAGAGGAACATTAAAGAGGATCCAAATAAGTCAAAGAGTATCAGTGGAGAATTAAAGGATAAATCAAATCAGTATTAAAGAGCATTGGAGCCGACTAAGATAAGCAGATCAGAAGTCAAGGAAAACTTATGATGAACAATCGGCACAGAGCTACAAGGGACAGCTGCAAGTCAGACCCTGAAGGAGCCAGCCTCCAGCACAACATAAGCTAGCTGTTTCTACCTTGCTTGTAACTTATGATAGGTTAAACTTAGATATTATCTCAGAGCTTTTATGAGATATGGGTTGTACATATTTTATTATATAAATACCTCCCTAAGCGATGTATTAGTGGTTGGCTGGTGAATATCATTCTGGACCTGCGCTGTATGTTTTCAGAGAACCCTTCAGGAATAAAATTTTCTAGAATGCTTTGTTGGTGAACTTACTGGTTGTGGAATCAATGGCAAAAGGATATATTGCATAATTCGCGTGTTAATACATGGATCAATAAGTCTTCTTTACTCTTATGTTACTGTATTTGTGTCTTATTTATCATCTAAATATCATGCTCTAAGTTACAGGAAACAAGGATAACCCAGAATTTACTTTGTTGTACTCTGTGTTCAATTCCTGTAATTTTTTATGTTTTCCACAGGACTAGCATAGGCAAGAATTCTCGATTTCTCTTGTCTCCCTAGTTCTTTCATTCTAAATATCATCAAGGAATTCTTAATTGCTCCCTGATAATGTTTATACAATTTCCCTCTGTTAACATAATGAAATATTCTTGATTTCCTTTCATTCCTTGACTTCATTTCATCTTATTTCAACTT
The DNA here is from genome assembly GCA_000404065.3 of Pinus taeda. Taxonomy (NCBI): domain Eukaryota; kingdom Viridiplantae; phylum Streptophyta; class Pinopsida; order Pinales; family Pinaceae; genus Pinus; species Pinus taeda. Next base: position 176,822 of record APFE031483080.1, on the reverse strand, counting down.
CAAAGTTGTTTTGTGTTTAATTATCTTGCTCTGTAGTTTTATTATTGCCAAGGAAACCATATCCAGAGGCTCATTTCCATTAGACTCCATCAAGCCAATGGTCTAAACTTCTCTCAACTTACTGCCTTCTTTTATTGAATGCCATCTTCCAAACACCAAACAAAACTTGTACCTAATAACTAGCTTAAGATACTCCAAAACAAAGCTAAATCGTAAAGAGAGAGCCCTCTCTGGCTGTAGATTGGCTAGAATCTACAACCATTAGATTGGTTAGTGGTTACCTCGGCCGTATTCCCTTCAGGAGGCAGGGGACAACCTGAGTGATAACATCATTGGCGACTCCGCTGGGGAACTTGAATGGCTATTACTGATTCCTATCAACTTTAAACAGTTGTTCCAAAGATTTGATCTATTCCCTCTGTTTTAACATATTTAAAAGAAATCCTCCTACATAGAATATTGTGAACGACCATGATTGTAAAAAATTCCCAGAAAAATACCAAAAACAAATTTAGAAGCTAGCACCAAAGAAGAATACTCGGTACACCAGGTCAAACCCTGACCCAGATCCTCCAACTGTTTTTGAAAATCCCAACTTGATCCCTAAGACCCTTAGGAAACAAGAAGAACAAGAAAAATCTGCTAATTCAAACCCTCAAACTGCTTAGCAGAACTATATCCCAATTCCTTCTAAAGTGTCAGTTCGTCCTCACATTACTGCTGCTTCTCCTATTTCTACATCCACCTCTCAAAACACCTTCTCCACACCCCCATCCACTACCCATATTTCCACTCCTGACCCCCTTGTTCCAGCCCTTTTACTTCTTCCTGCTGTCCCATTTATCCCTGTAAATATGGCTAACCGTTATGCTCCTTTTCAGTTGCTTGCCAATCCAGGGGCTATGCCTCAATATTATCAAAGTAAGATCACCTATTTTGATGGTGCTAATTCCTATACATCTCAACAACACACTAAGAAAATGTAAGACTATTTTGAAAATTATGAAATTGATGATGATGATGTGAGAATAAAGATCTTTGTCCAAAGTCTAACTGGTGATGTAAGGACCTAGTTTAGGACACTTACTGCAAATTCTATAGCTAGCCCTGAGGCCCTATATCAAGCCTTTTTGAACAGATGGGAAAAGAAGAAAGATCCTTTACACATTTTAACTGAATATGAAAATTTAAATTGGGGCCCACAAGAAACCATTCAAGACTATTGTGCAAGGTTCAATAATGTCTATAGTGCCATTCCTCAAAACCTTAGACCTCCACCTGACTTAGCCTTGATCAAATTCCCGAATGGATTTGATCCTGAAATGGCATATCAGTTGAGGGAAAGAGCCCCTCCATGTTTAGCAGACATGCAGAATATAGTTGTTAGTGTGGAGGCAAACCTGATTGCTAAACAAAACCAGGCTAGAACTGAAAGAAGAACAATATTCAAAGAAGAACCTTCAGCATTTGAGCAAAAACTTGATGCAATCATCAAAGTTATGGATAGACTTGGAGATAGGGTAGAGACCATTGAGAGAAAATCATCTTGGGAGGGTCAAACAAGTAACACAACCAGGAATCCAAATTTTAGAAAAAATCAAAACCCAAATGCTGGAAGAGTTGGTCCTGATCAAAATATCAGGCGTCCATTTCAAGAGAATTATGCAGAAGCCTCAAACTCTAGTGAACCGACAGAGGATCCTCACATTAACTTAATGGGTTTACATAGAGAACAACAAATTTTCCTAACACAAGATGACCAAGAAGCCCATAACATCAATCAATTCCAAACCAAGTCCGGAGAGGCATTTGATTTTAGGGAAGGCTATGATGCAACCATCTATGAGGTTCATAAACAATACAAATTGAGAAGCAGAACCATAGATGTGCCTGAACCTACCAAGCTGAAGGATACAAAGCAGCCGAAGAGAACAAAAGAAAATGCTGTCTGGACAGAACCCTCTGATAAAACAGACCCAGACCCAAAGGAAGTCACTGCGGAAGATGTATCAGACTTACAACCTTCAAGAAACTAGTCATACACATCCCATTATTCAAAAGAAAATTTGAATCACCCTCTTCAAAAAACTTTCAAAACAGATGTGCCTCATAACAACACTCATAATCAAGAGAAGATCACTGAAAATTCAGCTAAAAATGAAAAATTTGTTGTTCATAATGTAAAAATTCAGATAGAAAAACCTTTTAACTTAGAAACAGAAATTTGCAAGTTGAAAATAGCTATTCCTCTCTCTAGATTTTCCAAGCATGAGGTGTACAGATATAAAATCAATAGGTCACTACAAATACCAGAGAATAAGGACGCAGTCAATGTTCTTGATGATGAACCAGAACTGATTTTCGGTCCTGAAGTCAATGGTAAAACGGTAGATGGAAGAGTTCCTCCATTCTATGTGAGCTTAAACATACATGACAAAGTGTTGCACAATGCAATGTTTTATTCAGGAGCTTCCCATAACCTAATGCCTAAGTCGGTAATGGAAAGACTGGATCTAGACATCACAAGACCCTATAAATACTTGTTCTCATTTGATTCCAGCCAGGTCAGGTGTCTAGGCCTAGTCAAAGACCTTTGTGTATCTTTAGTCCAATATCCAGCTAAGACTATCTTGATGGATGTGGTGGTAGCTGATATCCCACCCAAGTATGGTAGCTTTTATCCAGATCTTGGGGTGAAAAACTCCAAGGATCTTTGTAACTGGACATGTCCTATGCCACTATTTCAGTCTTTGGAAAGCCAAAGAGATTGTACCGGGGAACATTGATGAAATATGTGGTTAGCAGTCAAGAAAAACCCCAAAAATTCTCCATCTATTCTATGCATTCCGACATGGATTCATTCATTTTATACAATGCTAACATGTGCTCCAAAACTGATGTCAAACTCCTAATGACAACACAAATAGAAAGCATGAATGAACAATCTAGTGCCCAAGATAAACAAAAGTCTTGATGTGATTGATACAACAAAGCAAAATGACATATCATATGAGTTACAAAAGCCAAACCTGGCCACTGAACAAGCTTCCAAAACTATTAAGGATACTCATAACCAAGAAATCTTATGGTACTTAGAGTTTGATGGGTCAGAGAACAAATTAGGAGCAGGGGCAGGGGTTTGGATAGACAACATGCAAAATGACCATGCTCAAGTACACACATATAGGCTAAATTTCAGATGTACAAATAATATGGCCGAATATGAAGCCCTTTTACTAGGTCTCAAACTGATTAAAGGAATAGGGGCAGTTAGAATATCAATCTTAGGAGACTCTGATATGATTATTCACCAGATGAAAGGAAACTTTGTTACAAATGATCTCAGGCTGAGGTCTTATAGAGGGGCAACAATTGAAATACTCAACACCTTCTTAGAATCTCAGCTAACCAAAATCCCCAGAAATCACAATCTACATGCTCACAGTTTGGCAACCTTTGCTAACACTTGCAAACTGCTGTTTGAGCCTAATCACCACTTCACTACTGAAATCAAACACAGAACTGCTATCCCAGATAATGTAAAAAACTGGCAGGTGTTTGAAAATGATACAAAAATAAATAATTTCTTGACTTTGAAACAAGAATTCTCAAGTATAAACATTGACACAAGCACCATTGAGGATCAACAGCAAATAGACCAAAGTGAGAAAAGCATATCAGCTGAAACAACCAATCTGATTTTGCATCCAACAACCTTTGACTGTACAAAGTTACAAGAACTCAAACAAATGAACTTTGATGAAATGATTGAGGAAGAATCTGAAGTAATCGAACTAAAGGATAATTTCGTGCCCACAGGCTTAACTCCCTTGGAGGACATATTTGATTCAAATGACATTCCTAGAAAGCCAAAGATGCAACATCTCAATGCAGAACATTAAGGACTGCAATATTGGAACTACAGAAAATCCCAAAATGCTAAAACTCTCCAAAGCATTGCCTGCTGATCAGAAGTTAAAATACATTGACTTGTTTAAAGAGTACCAAGATGTTTTTTCCTGGATTTATGAGGATCTCAAATCCTATGACACATCTGTTATCCTGTTAGCACCTAAATCCACCTCAGGCTGAAAGAAGGAAAAATTCAGGGTAACCACAAACCACGCTTAGTCTGGTAGCTAGCCCTACCAGAACAGGAGAGGGCTCTCTCTGAGTCACACTCAGTGAATAGATAAACGAAAAGGGCTGAGATGAATTTCAAACGAACTAGTTATCTTAGGCTAGTAAGTGGAAATGAAAATAAGGAGTGATTTTTATGAATGACTGTGTTTCTAGGATGTTATGGGACCAATGGACCTTAATGAACAGAGAACTTAAACATGAAAGCACAGATTATTTCGTGAGGCAAGGTAGGATGAAAGCATAGCAATTTAGTTTTAAAATATGGTGGAATGGAAAGATTGATTAAGAAGGTGAAAAGGGCATGGGCAACATGAATCCTTTTCAACAGAAGAATGAACACTGTACATGAAATTTTCCCACAAGTAGAGCAATAGAATTGAATTCTACCTGATCTCACTTGAAAAACTTCACTAGAAATGAATGCGAAATGAACTATGAAACATAACAAGATGTTAGAGCCAACGATGCGCAGCCAACAAAATAATATACAAAGCTATTAAATCATGCACAGGAGACAGTATATTAACGTGGTTCACCCAACCAATCTGGGCTACGTCCACCAAACATAGGCATCGACAATCTTTATTATCAAACATGAGATTACAAAATAATGTTTTCCTCACAAACTCTCTCACCCAAAAATAATCTGTATGGATGCTTGTTTTATAACTAGGAGAATCTAACTGCCACATAAATCCTCTCGCATCAAATATAGGATGCATTAACTCTCTCCCAACAACCTGGAGCTAATCTAGCAACAAATTCCTATTGTTGTCACACACTGAGCTTTTGCCTATTTTAATGAAACAGAAAATCTCAAAAATCTCCACCTTGACAACAATTAGCTTGATACCATGTTTGTTTATTATTTTATCTTTTCTGCAAGCCAAGAGAAGCCAAACACCAACGTAGCTTCTCTAACAAAACTGGTTTCGTGAACATGTCTGCACAATTCTCCTTTGTATGCACCTTTTCAAGAGAGACTCCCCTTTGAGTGATAACTTGTCTTACAAAATGGTACTTGATCGGTATATGCTTTGATTTACTATGATAAGCTGTATTCTTGGCCAAATGTATTGCACTTTGACTATCACAAAATAACTTGATGTTGTCCTGCAACCTACCAAATTCACCAAACAAACATTTCAACCAAATCGCTTCTTTGCAAGCATGAGAAGCAACAATGTATTCTGCTTCAGTAGTGGATAAAGCAACAATGTTCTGTAGCTTTGACATCTAGCTGATAGCTCCACCTGCAAGAGTAAAGACATACCCTGATGTTGACCTTCTCTTATCCAAATCACCTGCAAAATCAGAATCAATATATCCGCAAACAAATTCACTACTCTTATTGTAAGTGATACAATAACTACTTGTGCCTCTCAAATACTGAAGCACCCATTTCACTGCTAACCAATGTTCTTTACCCGGATTTTCCATATACCTGCTGACAACCCCAACTGCATGTGAAATATCTGGTCGAGTATAAACCATCGCATACATTAAACTCCCTACTACATTAGCATATGGAATTTGAGACATATAATCCTTTTCTTCATCTGTATTAGGACATAAACTCGAAGAAATCTTGAAATGGGCAGTGAATGGGACTGACATAGGCTTCACATTATTCATACCAAATCTCAAAAGTATTTTCTCAATATACTTCTGTTGTGATAGCCATAGCTTACCATTGCTCCTGTCTCTGAAATTCTCCATGCCCAAAATCTGTCTTGCTGCTCCTAGATCTTTCATATCAAATTTCCTTGTCATCTGAGCCTTCAACCTGTTGATTTCTTCTATGCTTTTGCTTGCTAAAAGCATATCGTCAACATACAATACTAAGATAATGAATATGCAATTTTTAAATTGCTTAAAATAAACACAATGATCATATTCACTTCTAACATATTTCTGACTCAACATGAAAGAATCAAACCTCTTATACCACTGCCGAGGCGACTGCTTCAGGACATATAATGACATCTTGAGCCTGTAGAAAAATTTGTCATTGTGATGTTGAACAAACCCTTCCGGTTGTTCCGTATAAATTTCCTCATCTAAGTCTCCATGTAGAAATGCAGTCTTAAAATCTAATTGCTGCAACTCTAAATCAAGCAAAGCCACTAATGCTAACACAATTCTAATTGAAACAATTTTAACCACTGGTGAAAAAATCTCATGAAAGTCAATGCCGGCTTTCTAAGAAAACCCTTTTGCAACCAGCCTCACTTTGTACCTGTCTTCCGTATCATTCACACCCTATTTCAGCTTGAAAACCCATTTACACCCCACAGTTTTCCTGTCTTTCGGAAGCTCAACCAGATCCCATGTGCCATTCTTACCTAAGGCCATCATTTCATCTTTCATGGCTGCTTTCCACTTGTCCCTTTTTGAACCTTCTATTGCTTCTTGATAGCACATAGGTTCATCGTCATTAGCAGTAAATGCAACTGAAATAACATAATCATCATACCTTCTCGGTGGCCGTTTGATTCTTGTCGACCTCCTTAAGGATGTTTTTGGTGCTTCCTCGATTGGCTGACTACCATCTATAGGAACTTCTTGATGATTTGTATCTGAGACCTGTTCATGATCTATACCTGAACCCTGTTCATGTTCTGATTCTGAAACCTGTTCATGACTAGTATCTGAACTATGGTCATCATGACTATCATTAGAAATGGTATCAAAATGAATGTGTTGAAAATCAGATACATCATTATGTTTCAATCTACTATCTACATCTAACTGTACAAGAGAGGATTCATTAAACTTTACATCTCTGTTGATGATGATTTTGCGGGTAGTAGGATCCCACAATCTATATCCCTTTGTTCCAACACCATACCCAACAAATATATACCTTTTACGCTTTGGATCTAATTTAGTTCGCTAATGTTTAGGCACTAGAGCATATGCATCACATCCAAACACTATGAGTTTAGAATAGTCACAAGGGTGACCTTTCCATAGCTCTTGAGGAATCTTGCAGCCTATCGCCATTGATGGAGATCGGTTTATCAAATAACAAGCTGTTGCCACCGCTTCCATCCACAACTCCTTTTGCAACCCAGCATTACTGCTCTCTCTAGAAGAGTCTTATTCATGCATTCAACAACTCCATTTTGATGAGGAGTATAAACCGTGGTCTTATGTCTCTCGATACCTGCATCCTTGAAATAGCTGTCAAACTCCTTGGAAGTAAACTCACCACCATTTTCAGTTCTTAAACATTTTATTGTTCTACCAGTGTTGTTTTCTACCAATGCTCTAAACTGCTTGAAAACTGAAAAAACATCAGACTCCTTTTCAACATGTAGACCCACACTTTCTAGAAAGTCATCATAACGATACAAAATATGACGAGCCACCATATGAGGTTGTAGGGGCTGGACCCCAGACATCTGAATGGATATAGTCGAGTATTCCTTTACTAGTATGTTTGCCTATTTTAAAATTTTGTTTACTTCATTTTCCAAACAGACAATGTTTATAGAAATCTAACTTTCCAGACTTTAAATTTGGAAGTAACTTGCGATCAGCCAAAATTTTTAACTCTCTTTCACTCATATGCCCCAATCTTTGATGCCATAAGTGAATGGAACTACTGTCATGTTCAAACACCGTAGACACATAATCTAACCATGTACCTCCTTCTAACTGAAATAGATTTCCTACCTTCTTAGCTTTCATAACTAGTAAAATACCTTTGTAAATTTTCATTACTCCACCTTGAATTACAGTTTTATATCCATTTGAATCAAGTGCTCCTAATGAAATCAAAATTTTCCTTAAATTTGGTACATGCCTCACATCAGTTAACATTTTAGTTGTCCCATCAAACATTTGCAGTTGTATACTCCCAATCCCCACAATATTACATGTTACATCATTACCCATGTACACAACTCCATCATTAATTGATTTATATGTCTTAAACCATTATTTATGAATACACATGTGGTTTGATGCACCAGAATCTAACAACCAATGTTGGTCATGATTTGACACATTAACTGATAAAACTTCATCACTCATACCTGAACCAGATGTCGAACCTGTACCTGTCGTATTTGCCTCCTCTCTATCAAAGAATCTGCTTTAGAAGTTTTCTACTGTCGCTTCCAGCAGTCCTTCTTTAAATGTCCTGATTTGCCACAAAACCAACACTTTACCTTACTCTTCTTCCCTTTCGACTTTGAACATGAGTCGCTCAGCCTACTGGAGCGTCTTTCTTTCGAATGACCTCTAACCATCATAGCTTCTGATGTAGAGGTTT
>APFE031483080.1:138229-168030 GCA_000404065.3 Pinus taeda | reverse complement strand
GATGTACCTTCCTTCATTCGCAAACCGTACAACTGTCGCTTCAGGAGAATCCTATTGGTTAAGGATTTGGTCATGTACAGTTTCTCCAGTTTCGTCCACAAACCAGCAGCTATTGTCTCCGACACGATATTAAACAAGGCATCATCCGCCAGACATAGTCGAATAGCACTTATTTCTCTTTCATCCATCTCGGCCCACTCATTATTTTGATGTTGTAAAGCTGTTTGGATTTTTCCAACAACGCCTTTGCCACTCCATGTTGGACAAGCAAATCGTACATCTCCACCTTCCAGATCTCAAAATTATTTTTGCCATTAAACTTCTCGATTTCAAACCGGGCACTCTGAGTTTTCGCCATCTTGTATCAACCAAAAACAATAATCTCCAAATCCAACGTTTAAATACCAGCAATTAATATATAAAAACTGCCTATGCCTTATATGACACTACCTTTGCTTTTAAAAAACTGAATTACAATACAAAAAACCGAGTATCAAATTTTACCAATTCTGCAATTTGTGGCAGTCTAAACATAACATGGTTTCATGGAGAAATACCCTTTCGATTTTTGGCAGGCTCTGAGATTCTACGGAAGTGAAAACATAACTGTACAAGGTATAACAATCACAAACAGTCCACAATGCCATCTATTGTTTGACTGTTGCACTTACATAAACATTGCCAACATAACGATCTCGTCTCCGGCGAGAGCCCAAACACAGATGGAGTGCATCTTCAAAACTCTCAGCACGTTGAAATACAACATTCATCCATCGGTTGCGGTATGATCAACATCTCATTAATTTAAAAAATCGAGAACTATTTTTCTTTTTATAGGATGGGATGATTAATCTATTTTAATGGCTGGTGGGATGAAAAGTCGACGATTGTTTTTCAATACAAACAGGCTGTGAAGGCATCCGTGTCCACAATATCAACTGTGGTCCTCTACGCTGGAGTACGCACCAGCACAAACTTCACGCACTATGCAGCAATACGCCACTCTACACAATCATACGCACCTTCAACCGTCGCAGTCATACGCACTAGCATCCTCACGCAATAATTGCAGGCTCCACGCAGGTTTGAAAAATACGCACTAATTCAATCGCACCAACACTCAACGAATAAACCAGCAATCTCCACACAACTTCTCTGGTCAGCGCATTGGTATGTTGGGCGATTCACCTCCACGCAGCAGTGCACCATACGCACCACCAGCAAACAGTCAATCTAACTGCGCCGCTCCTCCAACTGCACCGCTCCTTCAACTCGCTCTGATACCATTTGTTAGAGCCAACGATGCATAGAAAACAAAATAATATACACAACTATTAAATCATGCACAAAAGACAGCAAATTAACGTGGTTCACCCAACCAATCTAGGCTACGTCCACCAAACATAGGCATCGGCAATCTTTATTATCAAACAGGAGATTGCAAAATAATATTTTCCTCACAAACTCTCTCACCCAAAAAAAATCCTTATGGATACCTGTTTTATAGCTAGGAGAATATAACTGCCTCATAAATCCTCTCACATCAAATATAGGATGCATTAACTCTCTCCCATAAACCTGGAGCTAATCTAGCAACAAATTCCTATTGTTGTCACACACTGAGATTTTTGCCTATTTTAATGAAACAAAAAATCTCAACACAAGATACATATGAAACATAAGAGACACACTTTGCCTTTCATTAATTCTCTGTAAAAATATACAGTGCAGAAACAAAGTTTCTTTCCCACAGTCTCCCAGAAATTTCAAGCCAACCAACCAACTTCATTTTCAAATGGTTTGCATACAATATATAGATTGTGCCATGAAGGGATAGAACGACCAAGGGTCACCAAATGAAGGTAGAGAGCCAAACATTAGCTACAGGTGTAGTGTCACGAACATGACAAATGCTTGGGTGACCCTTTGCCTTCCTTTGCCACTTCTATAACAGACCATATGGAGTGAAAATATTTATAAAATTGTCACGCTCCTCCTCCTGTGCGTCGCGCTCTTTTCCAGGTGACTTTTGGAGACCTTCCCGATGTCCAAATTGAGTGCAGGATAGCTCGTTGGAGAGCCTATCCTGTATAATTTCCAACCCCACCAGCATTTATCGATTTGGAGTTCATGTGCCCTGTCAAAAATGAAATTGCCCAAGACTGGTCGAACTGTGCCAAATGAGGCTGCCTCAAGGCAGAGTGCTGTTATGGTCAACTTTTGAATGCCTTCCTCAACTCCAAATTAAGCTCATGATAGATCATTGTAAAGCTCTTTGAGTATAAGTTCCAACCCAACCTGAATATTTCAATTTAGATTTTATTTTCTCTTTCATACATCAAATCTCCCAAGACTAGTTGAACTGTGCCAAATGAGACTGCCTAAAGGTAGAGTGCTGTTACAGTCAACTTTTGAATGTCTTACTCAACTCCCAATTGAGCTCATGATATCTCATTGGAAAGCTACTTGTCACTAGTTATCATTTGGATTATCAAGCAAGTCATTTGGCCAACCAAGCTAGGAGAAAATGTGATTGTCCTGAGGTCGCTCCAGAGGTGCATCAATTCTCCCAAGGCAATTGTATTTTTGACATTTCTTCAGAACCATAACACCTGTGTAAAAAGTGAAGGATGTTTTTCTTCCTTGGTCTGTTATGGACAAAAATCTCTCTTATGTTTCCCAAATTCATCTTTTATTGCTCAGAAACATCATTTGAGTGAAACATATCCTGATGTGTGGGACAAGGGATTTTACGAAATGAAGCGAAATGAAGGGGACGGGGAGCTTCTAAATTCTTGAGGAAATTTTGGGAAGTATGGAGGGATGTTAGGAAGTAGGAGAAAGTGGAATATTAGAAATTGAGTGAGGGGAAGGGGTCCGAAAGGGCAAAACACAGGCCCAACCATAGAAAATTGCCAAGTTGTGGCAAGAAACTAGGGTTTATGCGAAAATGAGGAATTCAGGGGATCTCAGTGATGGTAAGTGTTTGATAAGGTGTTTTATGGATAGGGGAAGGTGTATGAACATCAAGATAAAAGTTTTTCCCATGATTTTACCGTCCAAGAGAAATTATCTTCAAAACCCTAGGAGAGGGAAATGAACCTTGCCATAGGCGCAACTGAAACATGAACAAGGTGTGAAATGACCCAATGGAACTTGACATGATGATGAAAACCCTCTGAATGATGGTAGGCTCAGCTGAATAGTGACATAGAATGTCATTTGGACAACTTTGACAAGGGTAAAATCAAACCCTAGACGTAATGCCTAGTGACCAAATTTTACTTGAAGACTCACTGAAATGATAAAATTTGACCTTGACACCTTAAAATCACTTGTGTAAGAGCATGTTTGATCACTGGAGGAAGGCTGCAAAGACTGACACTAACATTGGCTCCAATGGGGGATGGTATCTCCTTGGAGGTGCCAAGAACTACAGATCTTTGGGTGAGCAGACAATGCCTTTGTCCATTGGGCTATGGAGTCCATTATTCCGACAAACCAACATGACTCAATTTATTGACATGAAACTTGAATCAAACTGACTCAATGCAAACTGACATGTCTAAAAAAACTTGATTGAACTTAAAACTTAAAGCTTGGTGGTAGTACATAACCACCTTTATTTCTTACAAGGCTATATATCATCAAACTATATCAAACTGCCAATGTAACCAATCAAGAAGATGGCTTCTTGACTAATTCTTCCGATCAGATCTTCTGGTCAAAAATTGATATTGGTAACTGGGCATCCAAAAACATAATTAGCCATGATCTCCTTCATCACTGAATACTGCAATAATGACCTTCAATGCTTTCTGCAACAAATCTTCCATTGGATCATGAAAAACATGAAGATTTACCTCCTGTTGAGGAAACAAGATGTCTTTTTCTTTTGATTCTGATCTTCCTTCATGATGTACTTCAATATGTTCCTGGTCCACAAAACATTCTGAACGAGTAGATGAGTTGATTTCCTCTTCAAAGAAAATTTCAAGACATGAGACATATGAAGAAGAATTTGAATGGCAATTTTGATTGCTCTGGTCTTCCATAGTCTGAATATATTTTTGATCATATTGACATGATATGACAACCAGATTCTCATTACATTCATCACATTCATTAATCATGAGAAAAGCAACTTCGGATGATTCTTGAAACCCAACAGTAACATTTTTATCATCTACCATAAATTCATCCAGAGAAAGCTTTTCACTTGAACAAATTTCTCATCTTATTGTCCATGAGCTGATTGGATTACCTCTTCATGAAGGCTTTGTTCTGATGACATGAGAACATTTGGACCCAAAACTTTGTCTTCTTCTAAGGACAAATATGAACCGACCCTTTTTCTTTCATCACTTTCAGTCATATGGACATCTTCAACCTGTTGATCTATAAAAATGTTCACTGGACTGTCATCCTTTTCAAAAGAGGAAGAAGTTTCACCAACACTTTCTTGACCATGTGTGCATTGAAAATCTACTTTAGCTTGAGCAGGAACATGACTGTGCAAGAGTTGATCTCTCTCATCTTCAGACAAAGGTGATAAGACCTTTTGTTTCCTTTTGCTCAAACAGTGATTGTCTTCAATATTTTCAAAAGGAGTATATAAATTTTCCTCACACTGCCGATCCATTTCATGTAATTCATGTTGACTTTCAAGATGCAAAATTCTTTCATCTTCCACCATACTACAATCTTGATCATGCGACAAATTTTCATGATCGTCTTCACGCTGCTGAAAGGGAATTTCATACAGGTCTCCCATGATCTCATGATCCATAAAATTATCATCCTCATAACATTTGTCAAGGCTCTCAATAAAACCATAAGCATGCTTGAAACAATCATGAACTATATTCAATGATGGCTAAGAGTCTTTATATATTTCAATGAACAGGTCATGAAAATCCTTTAGACAGTAAATACAAGCAGCAGACAGATTTTCATACGAAGATTGGGCTTTTCCTTCAAGAGTGGCCATGAATATCTTCATTAAGAAATATTCAGGAAAATCAATCTTCAACTTGCGAATATGCATGTGAAATCGAGCTAGATGTAAAGCAGTGTCCTTCTTACCATCACCTTTAAACATAGGCAGATTCCTTGACCAGTCTACATTCGGAATTTTATTTGGTAAGCCTAGGACGTGATCTTGGCTCATGGGAGCATGTCTTCTTGCAATCCGCTCCATTTTAAGAAATCTCAAAGCTATTGATCTCCAAGCAGTGGAGTCACCATGAAGCACCTGATTGCTGGATTCTTCAGTGAAAGGAGTCGCCAGGTGAATGATTTTAGCCATCTTCTTATGTATGATCATTGTTCACCATCAACATCAGATCTGAACTTGAGATATGTCGTGGGGCAAGACAATATACAAGCAAAACATTTTCCCAGTGGAGTCACCACTATGTTAGCACCTAAATCCACCTCAGGCTGAAAGAAGGAAAAATTTAGGGTAACCACAAACCACGCTTAGTCTGGTAGCTAGCCCTACCAGAATATGAGAGGGCTCTCTCCGAGTCACACTCATTGAATATATAAACGAAAATGATTGAGATGACTTTCAAATGAACTATTTATCTTAGGCTAGTAAGTGGAAATGAAAATAAGGAGTGATTTTTATGAATGATTGTGCTTCTGGGATGTTATGGGACCACTGGACCTCAATGAACAGAGAACTTAAACATGAAAGCACAGATTATTTCGTCAGGCAAGGTAGGCTGAAAGCATAGCAATTTAGTTTTAAAATATGGCGGAATGGAAAGATTGATTAAGAAGGTGAAAAGGGCATGGGTGACATGAATCCTTTTCAATAGAAGAATGAACATTGTACATGAAATTTCCCCACAGGTAGAGCAATAGAACTGAATTCTACCTGATCTCACTCGAAAAACTTCACCAGAAATGAATGCGAAATGAACTATGAAACATAACAAGATACATATGAAACATAAGAGACACATTTGCTACACTCACAACCACAGGAATCTCATGAAACAGAGCTGTTGCTTTTCATTAATTCGCTGTAAAAATATACAGTGCAGAAACAAAGTTTCTTTCCCACAGTCTCCCAGAAGTTACAATCCAACCAACCAAACTTCCTTTGCAAATGGTTTGCATACAATATATAGAATGTGCCATGAAGAGATAGAATGACCAAGGGTCACCAAATGAAGGTGGAGAGCCAAACATCAGCTATAGGTGTAGTTTCACAAACATGAAAAATGTCTTGGGTGACCCTTTGCCTTCCTTTGCCACTTGTATAACTGACCATATGGAGTGACAATATTTATAAAACCGTCGTGCTCCTCCTCCTGTGCGTCGCACTCTTTTCCAAGTGACTTTTGGAGACCTTCCTGATGTCCAAATTGAGCACATGATAGCTCGTTGGAAAGCCTATCCTATCAGATTCCCAACCCCATCATAATTTTGAAATTTTGAGTTCATTTCCCCTGTAAAAATCAAATCTCCCAAGACTGGTCGAACTATGCCAAATGAGGCTGCCTCAAGGCATAGTGCTGTTGAGGACAACTTTTGAATGCCTTCCTTAACTCCAAATTGAGCTCATGATAGGTCATTGGAAATCTCTTTGAGGCAAAGTTGCAAGCCAACTAGAATATTTCAATTTAGAGTTTATTTTCTCTATCAAACATCAAATCTCCCAAGACTGGTCGAACTGTGCCAAATGAGACTGCCTAAAGGCAGAGTGCTATTACAGTCAACTTTGGAATGCCTTCCTCAACTCCAAATTGAGCTCATGATAGCTCATGTGAAATTTGTTTGTCTTTTTTTATCATTTGGATCATCACGAAAGTCATTTGGCCAACTGAGCTAGGAGAAAACATGATTTTACTGAGGTCGCTCCAGAGGTGCATCAATTCTCCCAAGGCAATTGTATTTTTGACATTTCTTCAGAACCATAACACCTGTGTAAAAAGTGAAGGAGGTTCTTCGTTTTTGGTCTGTTATGGACAAAAACCTCTCTTAGGTTTCCCAAATGCATCTTTGATTGTTCAGAAACATCATTTTAGTGAAACATATCCCGATGTGTGGGACAAGGGATTTTCCGAAATGAAGTGAAATGAAGGGGATAGGGAGCTTCTAAATTCTTGAGGAAATTTTGGGAAGTATGGAGGGATGTTAGGAAGCAGGGGAAGTGGAATCTCAGAAATTTAGTGAGGGGAAGGGATCCAAAAAGGCAAAACACAGGCCCAACCATAGAAAATTGTCAAGTTGTGGCAAGAAACTAGGGTTTATGCGAAAATGAGGAATTTGGGGGATCTCAGTGATGGGAAGTGTTTGATAAGGTATTTTATGGATAGGGGAAGGTGTATGAACATCAGGATACAAGTTTTTCCCATGATTTGACCATCCAAGAGAAATTAGCTTCAAAACCCTAGGAGAGGGAAATGAACCTTGCCATAGGCACAACTGAAACATGAACAAGGTGTCAAATTACCCAATAGAACTTGAAATGATGATGACAACCCTCTGAATGATGGTAGACTCAGCTGAATAGTGACATAGAATGTTATTTGAACAACTTTGACAAGGGTAAAATCAAACCCAAACCTAATGCCTAGTGACCAAATTTTACTTGAAGACTCATTGAAATGATAAAATTTTACCTTGACACCTTAATATCACTTGTGTAAGAGCATGTTTGATCATTGGAGGAAGGCTGCAAAGATTGACACTAACATATCCAACATACAGTACCCTTGAAAGAAAACCAGAAACCTTATAAACAAAAGCTAAGGAGGATTAATCCAGTCCTCCTTCCCCTTATTGAAAAAGAAGTCATAAGAATTTATGAAGCTAGAATCATTGCCCCCATTAAGTTTTCTGAATGGATTTCAAATCTAGTGCCTACTAGAAGGAAAACTGGAAAGATAAGGCTTTATGTTGACCTGACAAATTTGAATAAAGTCTCTCTCAAAGATCACTACCCCTTACCAAAATGGATCATATCCTACAAAGGGTAGTGGGGGCTTCTAGGATCTCATTGTTAGATGGCTTCTCATGATTTAATCAGATTCTAGTCCACCCAGATGACCAAGACAAAACTGCCTTTACAACACCTTGGTGAACCTTCAAATATGTCAAAATGCCTTTTGGACTCAAAAATGCAGGGGCCACTTTTCAAAGAGGAATGGACATAGCCTTTGCCAAAGAGATCCATGATTTCTTAGTCATATATCTTGATGATCTCACTGCCTTCTCAAAATCAGACCAAAAACATTTAAAACATCTCAGACAAGTGTTCCTAATTTGCAGAAAATATGGCATACCATTGAACCCAAAGAAATCTCTGTTTGGACTAGAAGAAGGCAAACTACTAGGTCACATAATTTCAAAAGATCGCATTAGGATTGACCCAGACAGAATTCAAGCTATCCTCCAAGTCCTTCATCCAAGAAACAACAAAGAACTGCAAGCTTTTTTAGGGGAGATCAATTTCCTAAGAAGGTTCATTCCCAATTTGGCTGAGTTGATAATATTGTTGAACAATATGTTGAAGAAAGATTCTAAAGTTAAATGGACAATAGAAGCCAAGCAAGCCTTTGAGGACATCAAAACAACCCTAATAAAAACATCAGTCCTCACAACCCCAAATTTGATAGAGATTTCATGATCTTTTCCTTTGCTTCTCAGTATACTATTGCTGCTGTCTTATTGCAAAAAGATGACCAAGGATGTGAGAAGCCCATTGCATTTTTCAACAAGGCACTCAGATATGCCCCTTTGAAGTATCAAATCATGGAAAAGCAAGCTTATGCCCTTGTAACAGCCATCAAGGATTTCAGAATTTATATCTTGTACTCTCATATAATTTCCTATGTTCCAAATGCAATGGTTAAAGATATTCTAACTCAAGAAGGAATTGAAGGCAAAATGGGCAAATGGATAGCCAACATTCTAGAGTATGACATTGAATCCAAGCCAACAAAACTCATAAAAGGATAAGGGTTAGCCAAATTAATGACTGAAACCAACTTTCAAGCCCTTGACATCAATGAACTGGATAACGAACAGGAGATGGCGACTCCACAGATCAATCAAGCCTTTTTACAATACCCTTGGTATACTGACATATGTTTTCTATTGTTAAACCTACAAGCTCCTCTAGGGTTATCCAGGCCTAAAAAGAGATTCTTAAAAATGAAAGCTTCAAAGTTTTGTATCGTAGATAATGTGTTATTTTGGAAAAATCATGAAGGTATTATGCTTAATTGCCTAACATTGGATGAAACTGACAAAGTCCTCAATGAATTTCATGCAGGAGATTGTGGTGGACATTTGTATTGGAAATCAACAGCTGATAAAATCCTAAGGGCTGGATTTTATTGGCCCTCCCTGTTTGCTGATGTGAAAAAATTTGTAATGTCTTGCCATACATGCCAAATCTTTGAAGGCAAGAAAACGTTGTTGCCCTTGCCCCTCAAGCCCATTTCAACTGAAAGGCCATTTCAACAATGGGGTTTAGACTTCATTGGGGAGATCCACCCTTCATCTTCTAGCCATCATAGATGGATTTTGACTGCCACAGATTACTTTACCAAGTGGATAGAAGCCATCTCTTGTAGGCAAGCCAATGACTCAACCATCATGCAATTCCTAGAGACCAATATCCTATCTAGATTTGGCTGTCCGTAACCAATTATCACAAATAATGCTGTTGCCTTTAAATCCAAAAGAATGATCAGTTTTTGCCATAAATACCACATTACCTTAGGCCACTCCATAGCCTATTATCCTCAAGGTAATGGTTTAGCTGAATCGTCCAACAAGAGCTTAATCAATATCATCAAGAAAGTCTTGGAGGAGAATAAGAAAAATTGGCATAAAAAGCTTATCAATGTGCTTTGGGCAGATAGATTGACCACTAAAAGATCTATTGGGACAAGCCCATATGAGTTGGTATATGGTATGGAGGCGAGATTCCCTTCTTCTTTGGGAATCCCAGTGATAAAGGTGCTGCAAGAAATACAAGCAGAACCCAATGACATGCATAGGAGAATCAATCAAACAATTCACCTGCAACAGACTAGAGAGGAAGTCTATCAAAGAGGTCAGGTTCTACAAGAGAGACTGAAAAAGATGTTTGATAAAATGACAAAGGAAGAAGATTATTTCATTGGAGACAAAGTGCTGAAATGGGATTCTAGGATAGAAGACAAAGGAAAACATGGCAAATTTGATTTCCTATGGAGAGGACCTTTTATCATTCAAGTTGTACAAGGAAACAACACCTATTTTTTGAGAAGCCTGGATGCTACAGAAGCTGAATATGGGCCAGTCAATGGGCGGATGCTCAAGCATTATTCTGACCCAATTGGTTAAGATGTTAGGACTGTATTTTGTACATAATAGTGTTTACCTGCAATTTATTACAGCAATTAGTTAGCAGGAATATGCAGCAAATTTTGAGAAAAGGCAAGGGATTGTGTTACCTTTTGGTATTAGATTTTTGAGTTTATCCGAAGAAGAGAAGAAGAAAACTCGGGGGGATACAAATTGATGACAAACATTCAAACAAATTAGTGGAGATATAGCTGTAATTTTTTCAATCAGCTTATGAAAAGCACATGTGTTACAGAGATTCAGTTTGGTTTATTTTACAACAAAGAGAATTTTCAGGTTGCAACAAGAGTTGAATGTAAGGCTATCTAACCTGCTATTCTTGGCTTTCCATCTGAAAAGCCATCCCCAACTGGAGCCACTGTTAGGCTCCTATACCAATAGGTGTCATATTTCATGATCGACTGATAAAGTGACAAATATGTCATCCTTTCCATGTTGCAAAGGTTCCATATTTCCAAGAAAATTAAAAAATTAAAAAATTAAAAGAGGGTATGCCCTAAAAGAAAAATCAAAGGGAAAAAAGAAGGAAATGGCCAAGAGAAAAATGAAAGAAATGAACCCCAACCAAAGGGCCAGGAAAGTGTGCTAGCCCAAATGCCACTACTGTTCCATTTTTGAAAAATTTCATTGTGTACAAATAATGATTTCTGTCACAGTTAAGGGAAGGCCAAACAACTTAATCTTGGCTTCTATAGGTTTAAATTTCTTGTCTTAGAATAGAGAATAAAGCCTGTCCAAACTGTTCAATCTTGGCAGGTAATTAGCTAGGTAGAGAAACAAGGGTGCTCAACAGCTAAATCTGAGTCCCTGGAAGAAATAAGGGAAAACATAGATAGGAGGTCAGCTAAAAGAAAAGAAGAGAGTGAGGGTTTGCTAGTTCAAACACACCCAATCAAAATAGAAGAAAAAATGCTAGGTGTAATAGGCCGGGTAGGCAGTTTGATGTTGCAGAATGAGACTTGTGATATTTCGTCTTTCAAAGTGTTAAATTTACTTCGGTCACAAGTGCAAAGCAAATTCCCTTGAAGTAGCGCAAGCGAGGCATGACTAACTCCCGTTCAACCTTTCCCCAAATCATTTACTAATTTCCCCCAGAGATATTAAGATCTACTTAATATCACTGAATCGCTCATCTCATTCCATTACATTTGCCTAAGTGAGAATCTGTTTTACTTAGGGGTTGGCCATATTTCTTGTATAAATTCTTATTCCCCTCTAAAGCCTAAGTTTCCTAACATTAAACTTGGCACTTTCAGTCGAAATCCATACTAACTTCTAACTTTATTATATAAATCCCACTTTATTTTCCTCCCCGTATTAAAAATATAATAAAAATCCCCATATAAATATGTATCTCCGCCCTAGTTGAAATATAACCATAAGTATGTTCTTTGGGAATTAATAAGTTTATTTGAAACTTATTAAGAGCCCCCTCCCCATGCCCAAAGGAATTAATCAACATCTGGTTGATTAATAACCAAACCCCAAGCTCTTAAAACCATAAAAACACGCTCATTTGACTTTTCGCGATGTGATCTAAATCGCAAATCGCAGATCTCAGTTTTACCCTCCCACCTCCGTCTTTTCCGATAAAATTTCGCGATACGATTCCGCAATCGCATATCGCATTATCGCCTGTGTAAACCTTCGTACCTTACCGTCCGCTATTCGATTCCATGATGCAATCTGATCTCATATCGCAAAATCGCATATCACATATATATGAAGACTCCAAAACCCCTTGCCCTCCGCCGACGCGATATTGCGATCGCCCGTTCACTGTCCGATCAACCCACGCACATCCAACAACATATACTGATATCACTCTCTCCTGGCCCGAAACCACTCATCCCCAAAAGCATTGTGGGCAAAACAACTTGCCACCTTCCCACCTGCCACGTCGTCTGTCCCGTACCTCTCGCTGACATCATTCGTCCTTCTAATCAAAAATCTCCCGCTTAAAGTCATTTTTGTCAATTAAAGGGGTAAATAGGTCATTTTGTTATATTTTTTCACTCAGCACCCTCGCGCGCTCCAGGTGTAAAAGGGACCAAGATCTCATCTTTAGCCGTTTCGACTGCCTCCAACAAGAAAAGCTCCAAACAACGAGCTCGCAACCTCAACCAAAGTTACCATTGTACAGTCCTCCTCCTTTTAAATACTGTTCGATCCAGCGCCGAAGGATTTCCTAGCCCACAAAAAAATAAATAAGGGGATCAACAAAGATACTTGCTCATCAGAAACATGATTCACCAAGGGAAAGGTAATAAGGGGACACGTTAGAAGTTCTATTTTACTATACAGTGATAAGCAAGGTCGGCTCAGCAATAAAAGGGTATCAGAGGAACATTAAAGAGGATCAAAATAAGTCAAAGTGTATCAGTGGAGAATTAAAGGATAAATCAAATCAGTATTAAAGAGCATCGGAGTCGACTAAGGGAAGTAGATCATAAGTCGAGGAATAGTTATTACGAATAGTTGGCACAGAGCTACAAAGGACACTTGCAAGCCAAACCCTGAAGGAGCCAGCCTCCAGCACAGCATAAGCTAGTTGTTTCTACCTTGCTTGTAACTTATGATAGGTTAAACTTAGATATTATCTCAGAGCTTTTATGAGATATGGGTTGTACATATTTTATTATATAAATACCTACCCAAGTGATGTATTAGTGGTTGGCTGGTGAATATCATTCTAGATCTGCGCTGTATGTTTTCTGAGAACCCTTCAGGAATAAAATTTGCTGGAATGCTTTGTTGGTGAACTTACTGGTTGTGGAATTAATGGAAAAAGGATATATTGCAGAATTCTCGTGTTAATACATGGATCAATAAGCCTTCTTTACTCTTATGTTACTGTATTTGTCTCTTATTTATCATCTAAATATCATGCTCTAAGTTACAGGAAAGAAGGATAACCCAAAATTTACTTTGTTGTACTATGTGTTCAATTCCTGTAATTTTTTATGTTTTCCACAGGACTAGCATAGGCAAGAATTCTTGATTTCTCTTATCTCCCTGGTTCTTTCATTCTAAATATCATCAAGGAATTCTTAACTTCTCCCTGATAATGTTTATACAATTTCCCTTTGTTAACATAATGAAAGATTCTTGATTGCCTTTCATTCCTTGACTTCATTTCATCTTATTTCAGCTTCAAAGTTGTTCTGTGTTTAATTATCTTGCTCTGTATTTTTCTTATTGCCAAGGAAACCATATCCAGAGGCTCATTTCCATTAGACTCCATCAACCCAATGGTCTGAACTTCTCTCAACTTACTGCCTTGTTTTACTGAATGTTATCTTCCAAACACCAAACAAAACTTGTACCTAATAACTAGCCTAATATATAATCAAACAAATCTAAATCACAAAGAGAGAGCCCTCTCTGGTTGCAGATTGGCTAGGATCTGCAGCTGAAAGATTGGTTAGTGGTTACCTTGGCCGTATTCCCTCCTGGAGCCAGGGAACAACTTGAGTAATAACACCACCTACAACCAAAGACTAGTTATTATACTTGTCAAGTACATGTTCATGATTGTAGCACATATCCACATAATGTCAGACAAAATCAAGATTAAGAAGACTCCCTATATGTAAGGCACTCATTCATTTTGAATTAGGGTTTCCAAACATAGCCAAAGGAATTCTTGTCCAATTCCTTTCTTTACCCCTTTTACCTTGCTGCAATCGAGGCTTACTATGTATTATCACATCACCCAGCCGTTAGTTATATAAACACATCAAGTGTTACCTTGTCACGCTAATAGTTAACATGTTACCCTACAACTCCTCACACATGTCAACCACATATTCCAAATATCAATACTATAATATCTATCAATTTAAGATCAACCTTTATGAAGACTAACAATCATGTCATAATTCATAGTCGACCCATAGTCCTTAGACACAATGCTACCAATGTCACCTACTATACTCAAATACATATCAACTGTCTCAACACATATGTGGTATTACAGTCCCCTTAAAAAATGATCATTTTAGAAATAAAAATTATAAACACATACTCATATTATGCAATTCATCAAACATGCAACCAACTTGCAAACATACCATGTTAAATAAATCAACTAGATGACATATCATCCATGGTATTTATATATTTTTACATGGAATTTTTACCAGGGTTTTTGTACCTTCAGTCTCATGGAATGCCAAGGATTGTAACCCCTCCAAGTCATCCTCATCTAGTTCTTTATCCACCTTTCCACATGCCATTGCTTCCGGGTACCCTGATCATAGAAATATTATAAGGCTCTCTTGTCTATGCATTCGTCCCATAACTGACCTAATGTGAGTAAAATTTTCTCGATAGTGTGCAATGCTTCAGTCAACCTCCTATAATCGTCCCTGAAAGAGAAAATGTTAACAAAACATGTAGCCAGATTATCCCAATCTCTCGTTTTCCTTCTTATCTCTTCTTATACATACCAAGTTTTAGGAAATGTACCCAATGTATCAATGAATCCATGCACCCATAATTCTTTCGGAACCCCCTCGTAGTTCCATTTTTCCTTACACTTTCCAAGTGTTGTTGGGGATCAAAATCACCTCTGTACTTTGTAAAATCATTAAGCCATTCCCCTGCCTATTTGAATATTTCTTCAATTTCACTCTTGATTTTTTACCAGACTTAGAGATAGTCACGGTGGAACCCCCACACAGAGTCTCTTGCAATGCGACATTTAATAACGTTATATTATGTTCTTCCCACATAGTTACATCGACATTTTTTGGGAATGAATCTACCGAGTCTATACCATTAATGATGAGAAAATCTCTTACCTCCATTCTTATCCAGTTAATCCAACATATTGTAGCAAAATGTCTGGTGTTGATCTCATATCCACCTTATTTCCAATCATCCCATGTGGCCTCTAATCCAACCTCAGAGCTTTGAATGCTCCTTGAACTAACCGATCCTTTAGCTGTTGGGTTTATATAATCCTCTTTCTGACCCATTATTATCCTGAAGAGTTGACCCAACATCCCTATCTCTTCTCTGTCATCTATTGGTTTTATGAATCTGGGACGATGATACGGGTCTAGTAGTTGAATCACTCTTACTTCTTATACCTCAAATATCATTATTTCTTTCTTCAAATCTATGACAGTGTAATTTTCATAGGCCCATTCTATCCCTAGCAGTGTCAGATAAGGATTCTTGTGTCCCATAATATCAATTACTTTGAAATATGCATGTGTCTTTACTCCTGCTACATCTACTTCCACATCCTCAAGTCTCCCATTTGGAATTATATAGTACTGATTCATCATCCCCAATTGCATTGGTGAGAATCTCAACTAAGGTTTTCTCGGTGCTTCCCATGTCTTTCTTGGTAGGATTTTGACATCAGAACCAAGATCTAACATAGTTTCCTTTATCTAAAATCCTACAATATGAGCATCAATTATGAATTCTCTACATATTCTCTTCTTATTTCTCCTTAGTCTTGTGGTGTACCCTTTAGGAAAGTTAGTAGAGATTGATCCCCCTTCAGCTTCTTCCTCTATTATGATTGCCTTCAGGCCTCTTTGTAGTTCCCCAACATTTTCTCATCATAACCTAAACCATTCCTTAATAGGTCTGGCCACTGTGGAGTTTGGAAGGTCCGAGGTTTTGTCTTTGCAATCTTTTGTCTTCCCTTTTCGTATTCCTGTGCCTTCAATTAGATTTTTAGACAATCTTGTTGCCTCCTTGTAATATTGTTTTTTTTGCTTGAGGTTATATGGCCACTTCAAGGAACCTACTTGAATGATTGTGGGTTGGTCTGGAGTTCCCTGATCAGCCCCAGTATTTTTCGCGTCGCTTGTAACTATGTTAATATTACATAGTGGGGTCGCCTCGGTGATCCTTGGCTCTGGGTTGATCAAATTCACTCCCCTTTGTCTGTTCTTCTCCTCCCATTGCGAGAAACTCTAGACAATCCTATGTTGCATGGGCATTGACCCTACATTGAGCACACTAGAACCTCCTCGATAGAGGGAAATCCCACACAACATGTCCCTCTTGGTCACAGTTGTAACAGTGAATAGGCCATTTGCCTCCTGCCCTTTTTCCCCTCATTCCTCCTCCTCACCCACCTCGAATAGTCTGATTGACCCAGAATAAATATAACCTATTGGCTAGCACATCTAGCACTCTACACTAGTCAGTTTGGTGAGTTCTGGAAGCGTAAAACTCCCCGCAGTTGTTATATAAGACATTGGAATACTTTTGCCATATCAGGCACAATCAAGGAGGGTGTCCATACCCCTTACATACTTCACAATACTCGAG
Source organism: Pinus taeda (assembly GCA_000404065.3). NCBI lineage: Eukaryota > Viridiplantae > Streptophyta > Pinopsida > Pinales > Pinaceae > Pinus > Pinus taeda. The sequence goes on along the minus strand of APFE031483080.1, from coordinate 151,356 downwards.
TTGGTGCTAGCCTAGATACGCTCATTTTGATCCTAGCACCATGACTCCTATTATGGGTGGAGCACCAGGAGCCCCCCCAGAACAAATTTGGCCCTCGTTCCTCGCAGCCTCAGGAATAAGGCTTTGATGAACCAATCCCTCTCGTGATTCAGGTCTATAGTATAAATGATCTTACCAATTTCATCCTTAAACCTTTGCATTAGTTCCCATGTAGTCTTTCCTCCCGTTTCTTTATCTCCCACAGCTCCGATAACCATTGTTGATCTGTTTGGGGAATTTTGAATTCTTGTACAAACTTTCTTTTAACCCTGTCCACAATCGGGTTCTCAGACAACTCTAACCATTTTATGAATCACCAAAAGGCCCTTTCTCTAAGAGTGGTCTAGAACTCTATTAGCTTCACATTGTCAGGAATCTAGAAAGCTCTCTAGATGGCCTCATAGGTACCAGTGTTTCTCCATGTTTTCATTCCCTCTTCCAGAGAATTCTAGATATCTTGTAAATGACCCCTCAAAGCACAAAGCCTTGTGATCCTCCTTATAGATATCCCAGTAAGCCTAGACTACTACTATTATTTACATTGCTATTAATACCAACTTTATGGTTAACATGCACACTATGCACTCTTATTGTCTTAAGCAATTTGGAAAAAAAATTGTCAGGATTGTTGTAGAGTACCAAGGAAAGGTTGGGATAGACACTACCTGAGCCTCGACGGGTGTGATCGTTGATTCTATCGGATGCATCATCTTTCGTGAATAGTTTTTGCTTAAAAAAGTACATATCATCCTCTAAGATGTTGGGTTGTGTTATATTCTTTCCATGTAGTTAACAAGGGGTTTGAAGGCCACCCATAACCCCACTTTATGGGGTCTAGAGCAGCACCCCAGAAAATTTTGGTTTTGGACCCTATGTTAGGTTGGGAGGACCCACCTATGGTTTTGTGCATGATGTTTGCACATGTTTTTTGGATGCGATGGTTTTCAGTCCATAGTATTAGATGCTTCGGCATGTATAAATATGTATTGTAACATTGAAAGGAACATAATGAAAAATCAAGCTGGTAGTCCCGGTTTTGGGATCCAGGGGAAAATCTCTGTGTATATGTGTTTTATGTGTTATGATCTCACATTGTTTATTTTTTGTGTTTTAGAATTCGTATGCAGGTAATTTCTGTATGGGGTCAAAACCTACATAGGCCTTCCTCTAAGTTAGCACAACCAGTCTCATTCAACCCCTCCATTGTGATTGGTGAAGGAGGGCTCCTATCAATTTCTAAGATTCCAGTTGTCCCAGTCGGCTCTATCCCTTTCACCGAGTTCTCTTCCATAATGCCTTCCTATTCTTGGCTCCTCAACATTGATACTACTTGGTGTAGTTCCTATAGCTGCCTTTTAATCGCTTGCATGGCCCTTTCCTTCCATTTCTCTTCTATCCATGCTCTCCTTTACGCTCTAGGTTTCATGGCCTTTTGTGAAATCTTTGCGTCCATCCTCCTAATAAATTCATGATTCCCTACTCGGTAGCATCCCTCGCTTAGATCCTTCCCCTATTACTACGTGTTTATGCTACCATGCTTAGACTTTGGAACACAAGCAGGCCCTCCTCCACCGTTAAGACTTTAATTGAGAGGGCTACTTCTTTCAATAGCTTCCCTCTCATTCCCACTCGGAAAACAACTTTAGCCTTTGATAAGGATTGGTGCCTTTCTGCCACAAACTCAATAATGTACCCTTCTAGGGTCAATCACAACAAGATAATGTATGTTCCCCATACCTCCCTTTCACTTGCAACCTATGAAACCAGTTGCACAATTCTTCTGGAAACTTACACCACAAGGTCTCATACTGATCAATTGTATTTTCCAAATATAATTTCTCTTCTTTTAGTTTTTCAATAGCTTGGTAGTGAAGTTGAGCTTGCCGAGAAACAAATCGATCCACTTTCTCATCCTATCATTTCCATATTTCCTTCTCAAAAGTTCATGATACCATATTTCAAACCCTCCTTTTTAATTTCAAGTCCCAACAATGGAACCATTTTTTGGCACTAAAATGCACCAGGGTTAAGACCCTAGGTTCTGTCACAAGGGCCAATAAGGCTCCAATATAGTCTAGCTCAACACTGACATTTTCACCTTACCTATTGGGTGTGGAGCCTAATTATCTTCTTTATTTGGAGGTATCACTGCATTGGGCCCCAGTTCGTAATGTAGCAATAATGTCGCCGTAATATTTGTCCTGGAAGGGGGGTCTAGGGGGGGATGTGATATTTGCGAGCCCCCCCTAGCGAGGGATTGGGGGTTGTGCTCCCAAACCTAAAAATAGATGTAAAATTTCCTTGTAAAATGTTGTAATTTCGTAGTCAATCTGGGTTGTTCATTAGGCGAAGATCTGACAGTAGAAGTCATTTTTAATTTAGGGTTTGTTTCCCTAGAAGGAAACCCCTCGCTATATATGAGGGAATTGTATTGTGTCTATGTAGACCTTTGTTATGAGTGACAAAGGGAGAGGAGATTATGTGAGAGGAAAGAGGGAATTACAGCGGATCTGTTGGAGGTTGTATCTCTTCATTTTGCTAGATAATATAAAAGGAAGGACTGGTTATTTCTCTGTGGACGTAGTCCAAATTGGGTGAACCACATATATCTGTGTCTCTCTTGTTTTATGTGTTTTATTTCTGCAATATATTTTATGTGTTCCATTTCTCTGTAAAATATAATTTTCCAATAACTAGTATCAAAGCCGAAGGTCTATTTGGATGATAAACTCGCAAGGGAAGGTTTCCTAGTTCGAGTGGGAGCAATGGTAGAAGATGGTAGGTTTAGGGTCAAAAACTTTAACGACCAAAACTACCTGTTATGGAAGATGTACATGGAGGATTATTTGTACCAACCATTGAGCTGAAATACAAAGAAGCTGATGAGTATGACAGACACAAAATGGGATATTCTCGATAGAAAGGCACTTGGAACAATACGGCTGTGCCTAGGGGTGTCGGTAGCCTTTAATATTTCAAAGGAAACGAAAACAGAGGGTTTAATGTCAGCATTGGCCAAACTATATGAAAAACCCTCAACCTCAAATAAGGTATTTATTATGAAGCATTTATTTAATATCAAGATGTGAGAAGGTGGATCTGTTGTTGATCATTTAAATGAATTTAATACAGTTCCCAGTCAGTTAAGTTCTGTAGGGGTAACTTTTGATGATGAAGTTAGGGCTCTTTTATTTCTATGCTCATTAAGAGAAAGTTGAAATGGTTTAGTTACGACCATTAGTAACTCTGTCTCTAGATCTAGTACTTTAAAGTTTGATGATGTTGTCGGTGAAATCCTTAGAGAAGAAATGCGATGGAAAAGCTCCGGTGGGATATCAGGTAATGCTTTGACTACAGAGACTAGGGGAATAATAAAGGAAAGAGGAAAGAACCCAAGACATCATAGTATGTCAAGAATAGGAAGATCCAAGTCCAGATTGGGGATAGTGCGCTTGAAATGCAGGAAGAAAGGACACCTAAAGAAAGACTGCAAGTCTCGAGAGGGAAAATAAGGAGACACGTAGCAAGAACACATTCATGAAGCGAATGTGATAGGTCATGTGCTGCAAGATGCTATGATTCTTTCATTAGAAAATATTATTGATGCCTAGGTGGTAGATTCAGGGGCCTCATTCCATGGCACACCTGATAGGAAATATTTCCATGATTATGTTCAAAGAGATTTTGGACAGGTTCAATTGGGTGATGATAAACCTTGTAAAATCATTGGAATGGGTATAGCTTTCATAAAATAGCAGAATGGAAATCAATGGCTATTGAAGGAGGTAAGGCATGTTCCAGATCTGAAGAAAAATATGATTTCAACAGGGCAGTTGGGAGGTGAAGGCTGTCTAACTACTTTCACAGATAAAACCTAGAAGGTTAATAAAGCAGTCGTGGTAATAGAAAAAGGATAAAAGGTTGGTACATTGTATTTATGCAATGGTATTTCTAATTATGTTAATGCTTAAACCTTTACAAGAGAAGGTACCACATTGTGGCATCATAGTCTTGGGCACATGAGTGAGAAGAGAATGCAAATTCTTTACTCAAGAAATTTGTTGCCAACTTTGAAGCATGTTGATTTAAAATTCTGTGAGAAATGTTTTTCTCGAAAATAGAAGAGAGTCAAATTCCTCAGAGTTGGGAAAGAAAATAAGAGTTAAAAATTAGATCTTGTGTATATAGATGTATGGGGACCTGCTCAGGTATCATCTCTTAGTGGCTCTTGTTATTATGTTACTTTTATTGATGATGCAACCAGAAAAACATGGATTTATTGTATTCGAAATAAATCTGATGTATTTGATACTTTCAAGAAATGGAAAGCTTTGGTTGAAAATGATACAGGAAAAAGGTTGAAGTGTCTCAGATTAGACAATGGAGGTGAATTGTTGGCTTGATGGGGCCTGATGTAGGATTGGAGTTATTTAGCCAAACAAATCCTTATACTGTTGGCCCTTTTGGCAACAGCCCGCAGAGCGTAGACTGCGGTCCCACCTGAAGCAGTATGGGTGGGATGCTGGAACCAAGTTTATACACCCTTGAGATGGCTGAGGGGTTGATTTAGTCCAACTGTGAATACCTTCACATAGGTCACTTGGCGCACTTTCCTTACCCGCGAGGCCTTCGCACAACCCTAAATAGAGGTTGAGGAGCCTTCGCTCAGCTAAAGCAGCGATCTGCGCTATCTCCCCAAGTTATACTGCATTTTTACTTATCTTCTTATAACAGTTAGTTATCTTCACGTAAACAGATACTTTATCTTATATTCACTTATTCAATGTATTCATATAAGTTCGTGCAGCAAATAAATAGTAAACTTGCAATTCATACCCAATATACTTCAATGCACAAAAATAGGAAAAGGTACACATAAATAATGTAAAACTTCTCTTTATTAATGCTGCAATCAGTTATAGACTCAACTTGCCCTGCACACTTTGTTGTTGGGGTCTACGCACTCAGCTGCGGACTACTAGGCCTCTATGCACTCAGCTGTAGAGCCTTCTCCTACTCTATTACCTAAAGACTCGACATTACACTTGGACTCAATGCTTCATCATTTCTTCTATCTTTTTTTCATTTCCTTAGATTCCTTCTTTACACTTAGAGCCTCGCTTTATTTATACAAACTCATGCTACGCGGATCATGGGTAGAACTCTCAAGCTGACACTACATTACAAAAGTAAGGGCATAAAACCCTATAACTTAATTACAACTTCGTGCTCCGCACCCAGAAATCGCGGAGTCTTTACATTGGACTTAGTCAAAACTTTCACTTTAAGCACCAAATCTTGCCTTGGGGGGATCCCGTGCCCAACAAGCCCCCAACACAAACATCGTGACTCACCCTTGAGTCAGTCTATCGGTGTGGAGATCTTCATGTAGAGACCTTCCAACTTTGCTCGGACCGTTGCAAGGTTGGAAGCGCACTAAGCGGCTACCTGTTGTATCTCCTAGACACATTGTTCAGAGATTGCGGTATCTGAACTACTTCACTGTATCTACTCCTACGTCCCCTACATCTGTTTATTGTCCCGTGCCTTCTTTCAGCTACCTAGAGTGCTAAGGCTGTGCTTTTGTCAGCTAGATAGATAGTCGGGCCACCCTTGTATGGCTTCAACTCACTGCAATTCACTTTGCCTAGGAAAGGATCTCCATTTAGCTTTACTAGTTGCACCATGCCTCCGTCCGTGATCCTTCTTGTAATATACGGTCCAATCCAAGGCATCAAGCTGATCAACTCTCGACAGTAGTTCCCAAATTTTTCAATTTATTTGTGCGCATCTTGTTTTATTACCAAAATTTTCTTATTGAGAAAATCCTTCTTTATTCCTTCCTCAAGCTTCTTGACTTTCGCTTCCATCAGAGCACTTTCCCTCTTAACTTCTCTCTTTCATTCATGAGTTCTTGGAGCCTAAGATTACGTTGTTGGATCTCTTCATTAGGTCCCAAGCAATCTTCTTCATTCAGCTGTGTGATCCCTTCTTCCAAGGCTCCCTGAACGATCATATTCGCGAGCACTGCTATGCGCGAACTAGCCATAATATACTCCAGCGGTATTACAAAGTTTGCTCCATAGTCTTGCCTAGAAGTTGTTTGTCCTGTTAGTTTCTTGCATGTTGTCCTATAATCCCATAAAACGGCTGGTACACGTAGGTCCCAATCACTTCATTGCGTGTTATATACCATGTTTAGTGCTATGCACACTTCATTAAATGCTTCTGCGTGGGTAACCTTTTGCACACTCGTTTTTTCCACACTCTATCATTCCAAATTGAGGGATTGTTCACACAATTGCCTCCCTAACACATGCTTATTGTCTATGTTCCCCAACGCGAAGTCCATGTGAATTCACATAGGTTGTTTACCATATGCTTGTACCTGTTAACACCCAGGTTGTTCCCTATGACTCCCAAGGGAATACGGCCAGGGTAACCACTAACCAATCTTTAGAGTATAGGTCCTAGCCTACCTATAATCAGAGAGGGCTCTCTCTTTAAGTTTTAGCTTTGTTTTGTGAAGATTTTAGGCTAGTTATAAGTTTTAGTTTTTTGTTTGAGACTTTGGTTGTGAACTGTTGTTGTGAGAAGGGCATGAAATGTGTGAAAGATGCTAGTCCATTGGGCATATGGAGTCAGAAATCTGAGACAGTCCTGGTGCCTGTGATGGATAAGTTTTACTGCAAGGATGACGCTATTCTAATATAAATTTTGATTAGTGAGTGAAACAGTGGGAAATGGAATTAACAGTGTGATAACAATTTGAACGACAATTTCTACTTAGTAGCTACATGAATACTAAATGTAATGTGAAATATTCAGGGTTTATTGGAGCAGTTAAGAATTCCAATTAAACAACTGAAGTCATAGAAAACATTTATAGTAAAGATAGATTGAGATCAGGGTGTCTCCATGGACAAATCCTGAGCTATTCTTTTTCTTTCTTCCTAGATTTAGAACAACATATGAGAGATGTGAGTTAAACAAATAATAAAACATTAACAAAGAGAGAGAACACTTATTATATTAAGCAATAGCACTAGAATCCTGTAGCATTCAATGGTTCCAAGACAACATGCATCAGTAAGACCCAATTCCTATAAACTCCAAGCTTTGTTTATATTATTCTTCCAGAAATTACAGCCGAGTTCTCATTTTTAACAAGAAACAACAACCCTTGTAAGCTTATGCGAGGGGGAATATATACAATCGGTTTTTACAAAATATCTGAACCGCTGAGTCACTTGATAAATTAAATATGCTCACCAACTTTACAAAATAGCATATAAGGAAGTTATTGCTGCCCTAAATATAAAATAAATAGTCTTTAATTCTGTCAGAAATATTCTTGACCTTTGAAGGCCACTGAGTCGGTTGAGCGTTCTACATTAATGCTGAATGATGTGTCTTTATGCTTTGTCATGCTGTAGCTTTCTCGGCCCTGTTACCTGTAGCTGTCAGTGTTGCTTTTAGTGGACGAATCTTCTTACTGAGTTGGCTCATTCCACTCTTCTCCAGTCATAGTATATGCATCACATTTTCTGAACATGATGACTTATGTTTTTTGATGAAAAAACTTTGATGGAAGCCTCCTGTTTACAGCAACAATTGTATCATTCTGGTCCACCACTCCTGTGTAGGCAATTGATGTCTCAAAATTGCATCTAAGGTTTCATCTGCCTCTGTGTATTTGTAGAAGTTTGGAGGCACTTCAAACAAATGTCTGATCTCATTCATAATAAAAAATAAGTTCTCTACTCTGCCATAGAGACTTTGCCCAGATATTGGCCCTGTTACCTCTGAAGTACTTGATCCTTGAGTGATCTGATTGGTGGAAAATGTGTTCACCCTTTTTGCATAATTTTCATGTGATAGTAGTCTCCCTGTGTTGTTCAGCAAGCTAGGAAGACCTCTGCCCTGTAATGCTGCAAACTTATCCATGAATCTGTTGACTTCTGTTTGCATGTCCTAGCTTCTTCTATCCAATGTTTGTACCAGGATTTTCAATGTGAGGACCCTCTTTATCAGCTGGATGGTTTCAGTTATGTTGGAGATTCCTATTGCTGCCAGCTGAGGACTTGTGCGGTTATTTGGAACGTTGATCATTTTGTTGGCTATCTGAGGCATACTGCCTAGAGATGCCCTTGCTCTATGGACTTCCTTCTTTGCTTTGCCTATGAGCTCCATTTGCTCATGGATAGTCTCAATATACTGCCACTGATCTGTTATTGATTGGCCAATGTTGGCCCACAAAAATGTCTTGACCTCAACCACCACTTTGTCAAGGGTGAGCTCTTTCTCTGGCTCCTTTATCTTCTCTTTGAGAGCTTTTATTTCTCTCCCTTTTTCAGCTACATTCTGCTTGGATTTGTCATATTTTTCATTTAGCTTAGCTAAATTCTCCCTGGCTTCATTTAGCTCTGTCATCTGGGCTTCTAGGATCTTGATTTCACTCATCAACTTCTGCATATCAAGGCTCAGAGCCTGCTCTGAGGTTGGTGCTGGTGCTGATGTTGATGGAGTTGTCTGCCCTGTGGGAGGAGTAGTAGTCTGTGGGGGCTCCTCAAGTTTTATGATCTCTGGAGGGGGCTGAGAAGTTTGACCTCCTTCTTTCTGCTGTAGGGCTGCCTGCAGTGCAGCCTCTGTCTCTTCCAGCTTCCCTTGTGTTTGCACTAGCTGCTTGTGCAGTGCTACCAACAATGTTGCTACATCCTGGTCCTGTCTTTGCTGGGCAACCTCTTCTATTTGAGGGTGAAGGGTTGCTGGGATTTTAATCATCTTTCTTAGAGCTGCAAGGTCTGCATCTCTTATTTTCAGCAGCGTTTGTATAGCTTTTGGATCCTTTGGGTCATGCCCAAGCTCTATGATTATATCCTCCAAAGACCTGATCCTATTGTCTTTGGCCTGAGAGGATGCCTTCTCCAACTCAAGTTGCGAAACTGTATTGTTCAGGCTGTTTTCCAACCTATTTGCCAATAAGGTTTTATCTACCAGTGTTGAATATACCATCTCACCTGTTTACTTGTGAAGTTCTATTTGGTCCATAGGGTGGATGTCCTTGGCAAGAACCTCAAGGTTGGTTCTTATATAGTCTGCAGCTGACTGTGGCTGCAGCATGGTTGGCATGAAATGACTCATGGTCATTTTCCCTTCTGTTATGTCGTAGGCTGACATAAGCCTCTGCTGATTGGTAGGGGCCATCTTAAGCAACTGGTTGTAGATCTAGAGCTTGAGTGGCTCATTTCTCCTTTTAATGTCGATGAATTGTTTCCTGATGCTTGTCTCAGCTCTCCTTTGCTGACTTGAGGAGCTGAACTCTCCTCCAAGGGTTCTTTCTTGTTCCTATTGAAAAGAACTGGCAGATGCCTCCATGCTCGGTGGGCCCATGCCCAATGATTGCCCAATGATTGCCCAATAGGCATTTCTTCCTCAGAGAGGGGATTCATTCTCTCCCTTTTATCCCCTTGATTTGTGGATGTGGTGAGGGGAGTCTCCTGCTCTCTATCCCTCTTCTTTCCCTTTTCTTCTTTCCGTGGAGTTTGCAGCACTGAGGCCTCCACTGTCTTTTCTTGCCTAGGAGGCACATTCTCTTGAGCCTGTGGCTTAGTGGATATTGGGGCTTCAGCTGTTTGTTCTTGCTGTATTGGCTGCCCCTCTTTTTGCCCTTTTTCTTACTGTTCTACTTGCTTTTCTGCTCGCTGTTCTGCTATAGGAGGTGGTTGTTCCTGCTCCATCTGCTTCCCTTTATCCTTGCTTGATTCCTGTTGAACAGTTCTGGCTACTTGCTGCTGGGCTGTAGAGGATGAGGCAGCTGCTCCAAGTTGCCTTTGATAGGAAGAGGAAACCTGCCCACAAGTTTCCAAGTCAACCTCTTTCTCAGTATTCTTTGCTTCTCTTTGTAGCATTTTCTCTCTAGTCATTGGATCTTCTAGAGTGCCCTCTTTCCAGCTTAATGAATTGGCATATTTCTCAATATGAGGCAGTCTCATGTGAGCATAGCCACCCAATTTGTATTTTACCCTCCTAAGAGAAATGAAATGATTAGGGTCATAAGATACCCATTGGAAACTGGTTTGCAGTTTGAGGGTCTCTAGGATCAAATCTGCTTCCTTCCATCCTTCCTCCCTTTTGTTGTATAGAAATGGGCCTAGCTGGTTCCTTACTTTTAGTTGCACCTTCTTGTTTTTACTGTGGAAACGGACAAAGTCTGCATTTCCAAATTGCCTAAAATACTCTAAGGCAAAAAGTCTCATAGGGACATATCTTGGCAGCCTATAAGGGTTCAACTCACAGCCATATATTCTGATTACTGTATGGTGTTGGTAAAAGTACCAATCACCAATGCTATAGGCCTTTGAGAGGTGAAGAATCCTTCATCTGTCAATCTGGGAGGAGGGACACCCAATAACAAGGTCATAGCTAGATGGATAAAAAGGTCTATGAATTCATAGTAGGTGTAAGGTGAATAAGATACATGATGAAAGACTGAAGACCAAAACACTACAGACCTTGGGTTTCCCTGGGCATTTAGCTTCTTGAGAGGAACAGGGAAAGCATCGGGCTGATAAAATAAGAACAAGTGATAGATGTACCTAGTGTATTTAAACACCTTTTCCCTTTCTAGATTCATCAATTGTTCATGAATCTTATTGGCAATGTATGTAGCAAAATCATAGTGCACAACAGGAGGCGTTCTAGGGGAGAATATGGACAGCATGGCCATAATGGTTTCATCAACATCCTCATGTGACCCATAACCCAGGATGTAACTGATCAAATCCACAAGCATTTTGCCCAGCTCATTGAGATATTGATATCCTATAGGAGGGGTTCGCATAGCTTCAAATTTTGGCTGAACAAATAACTGACTAATCTTGATGATCTGAGCACTGGAGAGCTTGCCCGCTTTCTTTAGCAAGTCATTGATGGAGAGAGGAGTTAGGGGCTTTGCAGTGTGAAAGTGCAGCATCTCATTAATGGCCTCAGGGCTGATGGAACAATACTGAGCCTGAGGGGCTGAGAACAGCTCTTTGACATGGATCATAGTTGGAACGGCATTGATTTATCAAGTCTGGGAGGACATTGACTTGAGGGAGATTGTAAATGGGCAGGTTTGAGTCCCAAATCCCTAAGATATCAGCTCCACTGAGATATTGGGCTTTTAACTCATTCTGCAGGTGAATATTAAATTTGGAACTCATGGCAGATGAGTCTATCATTTGGTAGTCTCTATCACCCAGGGCCTTCCACTCTAGCTCTCTGTGTGGGGCATTCAGAGGTTGAATATTTAGGGCTACTGGTGTTTCAATGGTTAAGTAGTACTTATGACTTGTACTAGAACTCGTTTCAGTGGGCAGAACAACACAGAGGGGTATTTTTGCAAAAGTAAGGCAAATTGTAAGGGAAAATGGGGTAAACTGTGGTGATAATAGTGTAAAATGCTCAAAAGAGAGTTAATTGAGCAAATGCAGGGACTAGTAGCACTGTTTTCCCGGTGAATTAGTGCAGCTCAGGTTTTAAGTCCACGAATGCGCGGACTGACTGTGAATTTAGGAAAATGCGACTAAATGTGGGCTCAGCAGGTGAATTTCGACCTTACAACTGAAAATGAATGCTGGTCACCGAGGATTTGCTAGTAAATACAAGGTTCCTCACACTTTTTAATTCAATTTTGGAGAATTATGGACACAACCAAGTGTGGAGGGGATGCTTTGGATAAATACCTGGTGAATTGCCGGCAATGGTCACAAATGCAGGTGGGTTGAAGGCACCAACGGTCTTCGGGTCAATTTCTGCAGGTTGGCGACGGATGGTCGTAATTTGTATGCAAAGGTGAGCAGCAATATTTTTGGCAAAAGTGACAAAAAACACGAATTTTGGCTAAAATATGGACTTTTTGGGTTATTGGCGCTTTTTTTGTATGACGTCAGCATGACGTAATCAGGTGGGGTCAGGGTCGGGTGACGTCAGCATGACGTCATCGAGTGATGTGGCAGCCTGTGAGTGGTCCACGAGGATTGCATAGGTGGCAGACATGTCGGAGCGCTGGCGGGCGGGGGTGCTGACAGGGCGCCGAGTCGAACTGATGTGGGCGTGATGTAGCAGTGACGTGGGCAGGCGGTAAAGCAAGCGGTAAGTGGTTTTTCTCGGACCACTCTGGATACGGTCATGGTATTGTCAGAGGGCGGCCCGAGAAAATATGGGGGAGACGCGTGGCAGAGGCTTGACGTCACCCTCTGACAGTTTCTCGGGCGGTAAGGTTCGATGATCGGGGCCCGTCCGATATGAATGTGGGTCGTCGGATGGGAAAGCCCAGATCCGATGGTCGACGGGTTGATGAGATGCAAGGACAATACGGAATGCGGGGCAAATAAAATATTATTATTTTCTGAAATGTGTGCCCGGCGGAACATTGTAAAAAGTGGGTTTTTATGGTTTTTTGCAGAGTTACGTGTTAAAATGGGATTTTTCACAGGTTTATTTACAAAGAGGGTTTAGGTTATTAATCCAAGAAAATTCCGGATTAATCCCAAGGTTAATTTTCCAGCGCTCTTTGGGTCGTGCTCAATGTTTTAGTGTTTGAAAACATTCAAAACGATACATAGAGCTATAATGCTCGGGGAAGGGGATATATAGATATTTTGGGTTTTTTGCCAAATTTACATAGTAATAGGGGGAATAGGGGGTATAAGGAGTTAAATAGTGATAGATTAGTAGTTAATATGAGTGAAAAAAGGTGGATGAGGGGGGTAAAATACTAAGTTGTTATATGAAACCAACTTAGTTTTTAGGAAGTAGATCAAAATGAAAAGAATTTTTACACAAGAAATGTGGCTCTTAAAGAAACAAGAACCAACAAAAGACTTTGACTTCTTTCATGAACATAGGTGGCATAGGGATGTTAGCCATGAATGTGATGGGGGGTAATCAGGAAGTTAGACATGCTTCATTAAGTTGCTGTAGGACTATGTTTTTACCTTTTCTTAGGCCAGTGAAATGCCATAAACCATGCTTTCTGCAACCCCATCTACCTACCCACTCTATTGCCTAGCATTTTTTGTTACTCCAAGGAGGGTGCACTT
>APFE031483080.1:126134-138219 GCA_000404065.3 Pinus taeda | reverse complement strand
CCAACAAAAGACTTTGACTTCTTTCATGAACATAGGTGGCATAGGGATGTTAGCCATGAATGTGATGGGGGGTAATCTGGAAGTTAGACATGCTTCATTAAGTTGCTGTAAGACTACTTAAATAGGAAATCTGCACTGGCACCATGTTTTTACCTTTGCTTAGGCCAGTGAAATGCCATAAACCATGCTTTCTGCAACCCCATCTACCTACCCACTCTATTGCCTAGCATTTTTGTTACTCCAAGGAGGGTGCACTTAGACTTGCAAACCCTTCTGTGCCTTTTCTTTTCCTTTGGCTTTTTCTTTTGATTTTCTATCTAAAACTACCCTTATTGCTTCCAAGGCCCCAGATTAAGCAGTTGGGAACCTTCATTCTCTACCTATCTACTTTACCTGTCAAGATTGAACTGTTTGGATAGATTTCTTTCTCTAATCTACAACAAAAACTAAAACATGGCATGACCCAGCTTAGGCTGTTGGATCACCCATTCAGAAGTAGGGCAGCATCAACCAAATGTAAGTATATTTCTCCCACAAGAATATGAGATAAGTATATTTCTCCCACAAGAATATGAGATCTTTGTATCACCAAAGTAGATCATATTGGCACTTCCCCTGCCAATCATGAAAAATGAAACCTATTGGTATAGGTAGCTAATAGTACCCAAACAAAATAACTTCAAGGTCACCTCATGATGGATTCAATAAGCTTTTCCAAGAGTGACTTCAACGGGTCTTTTGAAGGGAGTCTTTAATGGGCTTCTCCAAGCAGTTCTTCAAGATCTAATACTTCTCTTGTGAAAATCCCCAAATGTTCCAGTGTTCAGGGTCTTCAAGTCCTTCAACTTGCACAAGCCTCCAAGATTCACAACTATAGGTCTCCAACACTTCAAAAGACACTTAACAACTACTCCAAGTCCGCTCTAAAGAGGCTGGAAGAGAGGGTTGCAAACAACTTCAAAAGAGTCCAATAATTTGCCTCAAAAGATGCCTAAATACAAAACAATGTCTTCAATAGTGTCATAGATCAGTGGCAATAAATCACCACTGAACTTCAAGTCTAGGTCCCAAACTATCAACAAGCCATCATATGTCTTCAAGAAATGCAAGCTCCCTTAGATTCACAAGATATGTGACTGTGCCACAGAAAAATTGTCCACAATCAAATCTTCATAGGAGACTTCTTGTCACAGGTGTATAACCCAAATGCTGGTTCAAAAAATGAGCTCCTCAAACTACAGTCCAACCACCTTGACTGTCCACGAGTCTAGTTCCTCCTTCAAGCTGTCACAGGGTCTAAAAGTGTCACTACAGGACTGTCCACATCTTGATGACTATCCTTCAAGGACAGTACACCACTGAGCCTAAAATTTATGTCTCCAAGGAGACTAGTCACATGTTTGAAGGTGTAGTCCTTCCACAAGACTGCATTTAGAAAAGAGGTTCTGCAATCCCGTTACAACAAGTCTGAGTCAAAATCCACCATTGTGCTGTCTAAAAATGTAGCTACAAGTGACTATAACTATCACATGTTGTTGTCCACAATTACAGTGCCATAGGTCTGAATTTACAGCCCTCCACAGTTGTGTTATTTCTTATACTGTTTGTTGTCCAAGCTTACAACAATTCTGAGCTTAAAAAATTCCCAAATAGTGCTCTAAAAACAATCCTCCTCAACCTTTTTGGTGTTATGTCCTCTTCTACCTTTTATCTCTGAAATTATCACCGAAATTGCTTAGTCAAATGAGTAGTCCGTACCACCTTTTTATATGAGATTGACGTTAAGATGAATGGACATGTCTTATGGAGGGTGGCCGACATGATAGACTAAGTGTAGGTCGGCTAGCCTTAAAAAATAGGATATATTAACTTACAAAATCCATTTCTCTTAGACTACTAGGAGTTAGGAGGCAAGTGAGGGCTCATTAGAAAGAGGAAAGAGTCCTCTACAAGATAGTCAAGGATTCATAATGAAATGATGTCTTCGAGATGTCAAAAATTAATTTTCTTTATGACTTATTGGAATTTTTAGTGCAAGAAAAATGATTAGGACAACAATAGGTTATTATGGCTTGACGATTAGGATAGCAAGAGGTTATTAGTGTGTCCCCAAGTGCTTTGTCATCATGTATGTCATCCATGTCACCATGATAGTGTATCTGGCATCATGATAGTGAATTTAGCATTCATGTCACATGACAGTCTAGCATCATGTATCCAATAATAGTGCAGTGATATGTCACCAACAATAGTGCAGCATTTATTAATTTTCCATTAGGAGATTTCCAAGTCCTTCATGTCATGTCTTGCCATTAAGTGATTTCCAAGTCCTTCATGTCATGTCTCCAATCATTGTCCATATCATTAAGGCCTTCATCAAGTGCCATCACATATAACATCATCAAGTGTGGTCATTCATGTATAGTCCTTAAATATCAAGGGTAAGGACATCATCCAAGTTCTAGGCTTCTTCATGAAGAGCAAGAACATCATCAGGATTTCTAGGGCTTCTTCATCAAGAACAAGGATACATGAGATTATGGTGTCTTCATGGTTAGTTCAAGCATCTAGGACAAGACATCTTTATAGTGTCTTGACTTCATAATGGCATCATTAATAACTCAACATCTTCATTAATGGTATCCTTATCAAACAAGAGAGACTTGTCATCATGAGCAAGGACATCATCATAATATGAATCACAAGAATATTTTCCATCCCAAGAATTCCATATTGACATCAATGACAACCTAGATTAACAATCTCCCCCTTTGTCATTGATGGCAATATTCTTTCCCTTTCAAATATTATCTCCCCCTTGGACATCAATGGAAAACGGGGTGTCTGAGAACTCCCCCTATCAAGCTGCTTCTCTTCTTCATGAATAGTAGATCTTCATGGGTATGTTACTCCCCCTATCATGGTGCCCTTCTTTCTGGTAATGTGGTCCATGATATATGTGCTTACATTCATTCATGTTGACCCAATTCCCCCTGTCTGCATAACCTTCTTTAGCTCATGAAAGATTAGTGATCAAGTGGACGAGATATTTAATAATAGTTCATGGATGAATAAGGGATCATGTTCTTCAATGGAATTACTTCTGAGAGACAATTTATCAAAGGATGATTGTCCATGTTGCTCATCAAGGATTTCATAGGGCCCATTCACAGATAGCTTCTGTAGGAATTCCTAATCATCATAAGCTCCCCCTAACTATATGCATGATCATCCTTTTGGTAGAGTCTCCCCATCAAATGCTTATATTATCGAAGATCATGTCAACAACATGTGTTGTTGGCTGGAGAGTTTAGGAGATTTTCAAATTGTATTTGCTTCCTTCTCCATACTTGTGTAACTTTCTTCTCTTGCATGGTTCTAGCTTGTGTAGGAGCCCAAGTCAAGTTACAATCATGTGCCATATGTCGAATGTTATGAAACTTGAAGCACTATATGTTTTTCATGAATAAGAATTCATGACTTCTTGCAGAATTGCTTCTTGGAGATTGACGGGGACCATTATATTTATCTTTGTGATATGCCCTACAATATTTTGCCATGTGCCCAAAGTTTGTACAAGAATAGAAATAACCAATAAATATAGTTTGGTACCTTGGAGAAGAAGGTTTCCTTGATGTACTTTTGAAGTATTTTTGCCTTGGGATCCTTTGATGCTAACCATTTCTTCCTGCATCCTTGACACCATTTGCAATTTTTCTTGGAGGAAGGCTTCTTCCATAGTTGTATTGACTCTTCTCCTTGCCTTTGCTGGAACTGGGAGCATCAAAATTTCTTCCAAGCTTCCCCACATCATTGTTGTTTGAAGCATTCGGGTTTGCATTAGTCTTGCTTGAATATTCACTTGTATAGCCAAGACCTGATTTATTGAGGGGAGACCTTTGATGACTTAGGATGTCATCTAGGGTTTGAGAACTTTTCAAGTTCTTATTAAGCAAGTCAACTTCCTTTTTAAGAAAGACAATTTCTTCCTTCATTTTCTTGCATTCTTCATCCTTCTTTGATAGAATGATCTCCATTTCTTCCTTCATCTTGGTTGCTTTACACGATTGGGCCTACAGAGAAGTGATTTCTGATTTTAACTTGGTGATGTCATCATCCTTTTCTTATATTTGGAATATCATGGTGTTTCTCTCCTTTTCTGCTTCATCAACTTGTCCTTCTATGAATGTCAAAGCTTCCATCACCTTCTCAGCTCCCTTGTGCTTGTTTCCTTGCTTCTTTTAGTTGAGGTCTAAGGGAGTGTTAGTGTCAATATCTTCATCCCTCCGCTAGTGGTCAAATTCTCTTGTTGCATTGCATGTTAGGTGTCTCGCTCGGTCAACTGTATTCCATTAGGATCATGGATCATCTGACGGTAGTGGCTTATTGTACATTTTCCCTCATGTCCTTTACCTGCTGGCCCATTTTCTTTCATCTAGATCATATGCAGTCATTTTTTGTCTTTAAATCTGTAAATGTCATTTTTAGGGTTTTAGTCTCATTAGGTCTAGGGTTTCGTCAAAAAGGTCTTCAAAATGCTCAATAACAATCAGTAGGTGCATGAGGAGGTCAAATAAAGTTCTAGTAACAATAATTTCTATAATTACATACTCAGAGATTAATTTTTCCTCAAAACCCTGTTTTGAGGAAAAACAAAGTTTTATATTTTTATGTATAAATTTGATGTAATTTCAGTTTTTCCATATGTAATAACTTCAATGGAAACCCTGGTCACCTTGCCAAGCTTCAAAAACTCCATCACCTGCAAGGAAAACAAAAATTCAAATCATTCAGTTCATCAAAGGCAAAACTAAAGAAAACTTCCAAAAACAGAGTTTTAAAAGTAAGTCAAATGCAAACATTACAAAAGTGTGTTTTATGAGTGAAAAATTAAAACCTTTTGTATATAAACCATTTTTCATATTCAAAGAGCTCATTTGAATCTAAAGGAGAAAGACTGAGCAAGAGAAAGGTCGTGTTGGAGAAAAAGAGCAAAACTACAGCAATTTGGGCAAGTTTCAGGGGCATGGCGCATTGGGTCGTGGGCACGGCACATAGGGATGGCACGACGCATTGGGTCGACTTTCGCAGTGCAAAAAATACATAGGCGCAGCGCACTGAAGTGGTGCGGCGCGTTGGGTTTGTGGCACAGCTCATAGGGTTTCAAGCTGATTTCACCTACAAACTCTCCCCAAATTTGCAAAATTTTCTCAATCTTCAGGTGTTCAAGTAAGTCAAGCATTCTTCCACTGCCAGTGAATGAGTTTCTCTTAAGATGTTTATGATGATTTAGTGAAAAAAAAATTAAACCCTACCTCCTTGAAATTTTTTCTCAAAAACAATTGCTTAGGGTTTGCAGTTGTGTTTTTGTTGTCAAGTCCACTCCATCACTCCCTCACCCTTTGATTCCCTGATTTGTTTTCTAGTTTCATTAACTCATTCCACTATCCCCATATCCCTAAATTCATTCACCCCTATCCCCAATTCTCACTATCCCAAACCATAGCTACAAATTCCCAAACCCTAATTGTTATCCCAAAGCCTAATAACTGTCCCTAAAACCCTTCTATTCCCCAAATTCCAGTCAGAAACATTCCCAAAACCCCTCTTACCCTCTCCCTTCACAGTCCCTCATACATTTTCATACATTTGGCAGCAAAAAATCAAAGACACCTAAAATCTCTTCATGCTCATCTAAGACAACTCAAACATTTGGCAAACATGGAGTCTGATCCTTTCTATGACCGAGATGAAGAGACACACAATGATTCTTCTAGAGAAATGCATGCACCAAGGAGACCTCACAAGGGTGGTAAACATATACGAGAGGAACCTACTTCACTTGTCGAGTTGTAGGCCTGACCTCTTGTTGTCACATGCTTTCAACACCAATCCTGTTATCAGTTCTGTGAGATCGTAGAGAGAGTCTAGTACCATCATGAGTTGGCTAGGTTGTTAGTGCTCCATCTTCATAATGGCCAAGTCACTTTAGCAGGTGTGACATTCACCTTGACACCAGAGGCAATTTCTCTAGCAACTAGCATTCCAAATGTCAATGAGCAGTGGAATAAAAGGTAGCAGATTGACAGAGAATAGTGTGAGCCTTACATCAAGACTGGTTATCAGAGACATCTTAGCAGATTTTTTCCCTTCCGGTATCTGAAGGACACATATGCTCCCTTGATGAAACTTATAGTTAAGTATTTTAGTTGTGCGGGCTGGTTTCCTCACCTATATGCCTATCATATCAGATTGTTGATGCACTTTACTAGGGTGAGAATGATGAATCTCCCCTACTTTATTTGCCAGAACATTGAGAAGATGACCACCTTAGTGCACAAAAAGTCTCCTCAGTAGCAGTATAATAGCATATATCATTTTGCACTAATCAAAATTGTGGTCTTGCATTAACTTAGTTTATGGAACATCACATGGGAGGATTTCATTTCTCATGAGGTATTCACATCTCATCAAGTACCTCCAAAAGCTTTTCATGAGATAGGTGGACCTTCACATCAGTAGGAGAGTCATGAGACACAAACCATTAGTGTGCCAGTGTTTATCACCTACCAAAAGGGCACTAGAAGGTTGTTTGCAACAACAAAGTGAGTATTATCTCCACCCGAGGTGGAAGGGGTCTCACTTCCTCCATCAACAAAGCAGGTACAGGACAAGAGCAAGTGGCCATTACATGATGAGGGGCCTTTAAGAGGGCAGGAGACAGATTTCATTCTCATTCATGATGATGACACTGATTTGGGCCCACAAAACTCAAAGCTCAAGGAGATCATTCAGGAGAAACAAGCAGACATTATTGATTTGTCTCTCAACCTAGAAAGAGCCAAGTGGATAATCAAATATCTGGAGTAAAGAAACAAATAACTAGAGGATCAGCAAACCATTATGGAGCTACAAAGCATACTAGAAAACTGGAAAGCTGCCAAGAGGAGGAAAGTAAAGCTCACACACTTGAACAAGAAATCAATGCTGATCATGAGTCTTGGCCTGAGAGGGCAAATATCCACTTGGAAAATTTGCTATATAAGGAAAATAGGGAGAAAACTATGTTGAGGCACATGGCATACCATTACTTGGCGAGAAACAAAAGTTGCAAGGCAAGAATCAGGAACTTGAAGGCCAAATTGAAGAAGGCATCAAGGAAGCGAAAAGAGAAAGATAGTCTTCAGATCTTGGCTGAGGCTTCCTTTGCCCAACATAGCACTTAATGGATAACACTCATCCCAAATTTCAAAAAATTTGGGACACTTTTTGCAATTTTGGAATTTTTGGCCCAAAAAACAGGTTTTTTTGCACAATGCGCTGCGCCACCTGGCGCTCGCTTTTGATGGAGACCTCCTTTTGAATAAAACTTAGTATTTTTTGATTTTTCATGAAAAATATGCATTCCCACCAATG
This sequence comes from Pinus taeda, assembly GCA_000404065.3. NCBI lineage: Eukaryota > Viridiplantae > Streptophyta > Pinopsida > Pinales > Pinaceae > Pinus > Pinus taeda. The sequence goes on along the minus strand of APFE031483080.1, from coordinate 130,803 downwards.
GCCAAAAAATTTTCACAGGTTTTGAGCTCCCAAAAAGGTCAAAAACACCTCAAAAATGACCTTGCTGTCCTTTTTGGACACACAGGAAGCAGTGTTGGGAGAACTCAGTTTGTGAGGGGCAACTGGAGGCCAAATTCAAATATTCCACTTGTTCTAGAAAGTCGATTGGCATAAATTTCCAACAAGCACACTTGGAGAAAGTTTTGACACTGGGAAGGCCTCCAAAAGCATCTGTAAAAAGGCACTACGCATAGGGAAATCAGCGCGACACATTGGAGGAATTTTGCTCAGTTTGACCAAAAATACTCTATTTTTCACCTAGTTTCTTGACAGTTTGACTTTTCTCCTTCTAATTTTCAAACTCATGATGTAATTTAATGTGACTTGATGGATTTTGATGTAATTATTCTAAATTTTCACTCAGAGGTAGATTCATCCATGAAAAGGTAGTTTGCAATTGAATGAATTAGTTCCCTAGTTTTTAGAGGTAAGTTGTTCCACTGCCTACTTTTTAGTTCTCAGTTTATAATTTGTTGGAACAACTCCTAAAATTATGAGCTCGACCCCTAGAGGCTAGGATGAGTGGTTTTTTGCCTATATCTTGTGATTTTTCAGTCATTAGCAAAGGTTGGACTTTGGAGAAAGCTTGGAGCTTCATTGTAAACATTTTTCAACAGTTTTGGCTAAGGAATAGACCATGGTTTGCAACACTCTGTGGGATTCATGTGGCATTTTTCTTTGATATTGTTTTTCCTTCTGTAAATGTAAGTTTACGTGTGTTTTATGTATGTCATTCTCTCTTTTGTTTCATCTTAACTAAAACAAACAAGGATAAAGGTAGAATCCATTGAAATTGTAGTGCTCTACCTAGGGTTTGCTTAGTTATTTATGTTTTCAGCTGTTTGAAGAGGATCCTTGAGGTTTTCTTGCCCTATTCAACTCCTCATCTGTCCAAAACTCTCCATTTCATTCAATTTGAAGTATCAAAGCATTTGCCTACCTTGCCCCATTGAGTCTCTGCAAAACTGAGCCTCATTCTCCAGACCCTAAATCTGCCTTTCCATTTTAGCCAACAAAACATCATCAAATTCAATCAATATCTTCTACACACATACCTAGCCTAAGATCAGTATTCACATCAATCATCTCAAGCCTCATTGATCATATTTTGTTGATATTGACAAGGAGAGAGCCCTCTCCCGACCTGGTAGGGCTAGCTACCAGGTTAAGCTTGGTTTGATGTTACCCTAGATCCTACCTTTCTCAGCCTGAGGTAGATTTAGGTGCTAACAGGGAGGAGACCTCTTCCTTGTGTTGACCAATCTCTAATTCAATTTTTTTCAAGCTCTTGTGCCTTTGTTCAAGGTGGCTTGCCAAGGTATCTTCCTGTTTCTTTGCCTTATTCAATTGATTTGTCATAGATATGACTTCTTCATGATGCTTTCTCTTGTTTTGATGAAATTCTTCCTTAATATTAGCGACCTCACCATCTATTTCTTGTACTTAAAGCTTGACAAGGTCAACTTCCTTCCTTTTCTTGTCTTGGTCACAAACTTGCACTTTCTTCTTAAGTTCCTCATTTTCGTTTTTCAAATTGTTAATCTCTTCTATGGCAGCCATAAGTTTAGTGAGGAGATTTTCTTCAAAATCTTCTTCATTTTCTTCATCTTCTAGATCTTCTTTAGCCTTGATGTTATCACTCTTATATTTAGCTTCCTTGATGGGCTCTATATTTTCTTCTTTTTTTCCATCTTTATCTTGACTAGAAATCATTATCAATGCTCCTTTTTAGTGAAGATCATGAAGTTTATCCCATATGCCTTTTGCTAACAAATATTTTTCAAAATTGGCCTTCATAGAATTAGGTATCCCATTCAATATTGATTTCATTGCTCTTGTATTATGTTATTTGGATTCTCCATCCATCATGCTATCAACATTCACTGATTTCTAGACTTCAATGCCTTGAGTCTTTAAGAAATTCCTCATTCTTGCCTCCCATATATCAAAGTTTCCATTGAACAATGGAGACACCACAAATTGATTGACTTCAATATTGATGGTTGAGGGAGACACATTTTTAGGAGGATTGGGAAATTCCTTCCTTGGCTTTTCCATTTGTGTTCTAATGATCAACCTTCAAGCTGTCAGGCTTTGAGTGAAGGTACTGGTTCTAATACCAGTTGTTGGAAATACTGAGAGGGGGGTGAATCAATATTTATTTTCAATTGTTACTTTTACCAATTAGATCACTTATATTTAGAACCCAAAAAAGAACAATAAAGTAAACGCTTTTATTAATATAATATTTATAATGAATCAAATACAATATGGGTAGGGCTCCAACCCTTGATGAAGACACCAATCATCAATCTCCCAGGCTCCAACCTGTTGCCAAGCACCAACTTGGATTTTTGTGAGGCTTCGACCTCTAGGGAATGAACCCTATCTTCTCAAGGCACCAACCTTGCATTTAGATGATCCAGCCCCTAGGGCAGCAACCCTTCTCTAGTATAGGCTCCGACCTGGTTTCTTGAGGACTTCAATCCTCTAAGGCTCCAACCCTATCCTCCATGGCACAAACCTTATGTTTTCAAGGCTCCAACCTCTTGGGCTCCGACCCTTGCTTTACTTCGTCAAGATATGTTTAGTTGTACTTCATAGCTCCCAATGTCTTCTTCAATGAGCCATGTCTATCTTCGTCTTCGTTGTAGTCTCCACGTTATGTCATCAATGCCAACCTTGATCTCTTCACATGAAGATGTCTCCATTGTCCTTCATGTTACCCAAACAAAAGGACTTCAAGGTCACCTCATTATGGCTTCAATAAGCTTTTCCAAGAGTGACTTCAACGGGTTTTTTGAAGAGAGCCTTTAATGGGCTTCTCCAAGGAGTTCTTCAAGATTTGATACTTCTCTTGGGAAAATCCCCAAATGTTCCAGTTTTCAAGGTCTTCAAGTCCTTCAACTTGCAAAATCCTCCAAGGTTCACAACTATAGGTCTCCAATACTTCAAAAGACACTTAACAACTGCTCCAAGTCTACTCAAAACAGGATCGAAGAGAGGGTTGCAAACAACTTCAAAAGAGTCCAATAATCTACCTCAAAAGATGCCTAAATACAAAACACCATCTTCAACAGCGTCATAGATCAGTGGCAATAAATAACCATTGAAATTCAAGTCTAGGTCCCAAACTATCAACAAGCCATCATATGTCTTCAATAAATGCAAGCTCCTTCAGATTCACAAGATATGTGACTGTACCACAGAAAAATTGTCCACAATCCAAGATTTATAGGAGACTTCTTGTCATAGATGCATAACCCAAATGCTGGTTCAAGAAATAAGCTCCTCAAACTATAGTCCAACCACCTTGACTATCCACTGGTCTGGTTCCTCCTTCAAGATGTCACAGGGTCTAGAGAAGTGTCACTACAAGACTGTCCACATCTTGATGACTGTCCTTCAAGGATAGTACACCACTGAGCCTAAAAGTTGTGTCTCCATGGAGAAGAGTCACATGTCTGAAGGCGTAGTCCTTCCACAAGACTGCATTTAGAAAAGAGGTTCTACAATCCTGTTACCACAAGTTTGAGTCAAAATTCACCATTGTTCTATCTAAAAATGCAACTACAGGTGACTGTAACTATCACACGTTACTGTCCACAATAGTGCATTAGGTCCAAATTTATAGGCCTCCACAGGTGTGTTATTTCTGCTACTGTTTGTTGTCCGAGCTTGCAACAATTATGAGCTTAAAAAATTCCCAAATAGTGCTCTAAAAACAATCCTCCTCAACCTCTTTGTTGTTTTGTCCTCTTCTGCCTTTTAGCTCTGAAATTTTCACCAAAATTTCTTAGTCAAATGAGTAGTCTGTACCTCCTTTTCATATGAGAATGACGTTAAGATGAATGGACATGTCTTATGCAGGGAGGCCGACATGACAGACTGAGTGTAGGTCGGCTAGCTTTAAAAAATAGGATATATTAACTTATGTAATTAATTTCTCTTAGACTACTAGTAGTTAGGAGGCAAGTTGGGCTCATTAGAAAGAGGAAAGAGTCCTCTACAAGATAGTCAAGGAGTCATAATGAAACGATGTCTTCAAGGTATCAAAAAATAATTTTCTTTATGACTGTTTGGAATTTTTAGTGCAGAAAAAATGATTAGGACAAAAATAGGTTATTATGGCTTGACGATTAGGACAAAAAGAGGTTATTAGTGTGTCCCCAAGTGCTTTGTCATCATGCAAGTCATCCATGTCACCATGATAGTGTATCCGGCATCATGATATTTTTTATAGCTCCAAATCTCACTATTATGGTTTGTGATGCTGCACTCATGGCCTAGGGCAACCCCTCCTTCTAGACCTGGTCCAAAATCTAAAAAACAGTGTTTTATTCCCTGTACGCGACATTGACCTGAGTTAAACGCGTGTATACGCGGGTTCATATATACCCAACCCGCGTATATGTATTAGAACACTTAAAAAAATATAAAACTCCTTATTTTCGGGCGAAGATCGCGGGTTTTACCTACTGATCACCTGTTACTGCCCGTGGCCTCAACTGTTCCCAACTACTTCCTAACTAAAAAACTACTTTGGAATTGGTATAAAAAGACACCAAAGGGAAGGCCTAAAGGAGGAGAGAAGAGAGAGAAAGGTTAT
>APFE031483080.1:102901-117907 GCA_000404065.3 Pinus taeda | reverse complement strand
CAGGTTGTATCAGCATTCATTGGTTCACTTGACAGTTGCTCCTGTTGCTGCTAGTTGATACCATTCCACCTTATATGTTGCATTCAGTCATGGCGACATTCTATATGCTTTCACCTGAGTTTGTAGTATAGTACCATCCTTTTCCATCATGTTCAGTTGGTACCTTTTGGGATCAGTCTTTGATATCAGTGATCCGTTGTATCTTCCAGCGTCATTGACAGTTTATATGTGATATTCATACATGTACTTGCTTGATCATGATCAGATGATCCATTATGTATTTTCCAGTCATTTATACTTGTATACTTAGTGGATCCACTTGTACTTGATATGCAGACATGCTTTGCTTTCTTTGAGCATGGGTATGCTCGCCTCAGACAGTGTTTCTTTCTGATCTTCTTTTGTGGCTTGGCAGGCTGAATTCTGGTGAAGTACTCCTCGGCTTTTGGCAGATTTCCTTTCCATGAACTTGCTTAATATATTTCGGCCATCATGTACCCCTTCTTATCTCATATATTAGGGGGCATCTGTTATAGCTCCAAATATCACTATTATGGTTTGAGATGCTGCACTCATGGCCTAGGGCAACCCCTCCTTCCAGACCTGGTCCAAAATCTAAAAAACAGTGTTTTATTCCCTATACGCGACATTGCCCTGAGTTAAACACGTGTATACGCGGGTTCATTTATACCCAACCCGCATATATGTATTAAAACACTTAAAAAAATATAAAACTCCTTATTTTCGAGCGGAGATCGAGGGTTTTACCTGCTGATCACCTGTTAGTGCTCGTGGCCTCAACTGTTCCCAACCAATTCCTAACTAAAAAACTACTTTGGAATTGGTATAAAAAGACACCAAAGGGAAGGCCTAAGGGAGGAGAGAAGATAGAGAAAGGTTATTATACTGAGATTTCCCCCTGATCAGGTCTGAAGACCCTTGTGCCTTCTGCACTTCCCCCATTTGTACAGGAAACCCTTGTTTCCTTGTGATTTGATGTTCATCCCTTAGTTATGGCATCTTGGAGTGAGTATTGGAAGGAGATATGCTAGAGGCTTGAGGTGGGACGGATCCAGAAGAAGGCTGAGCTTTGAGCCTGCAGAGGTTGCTCAGGTGATATTACTCTTTTTTGTACTATTCTACTTGTCTAATAAAGAAACACGTCTTGTTCCCGATATGATTCTTCTTTATGTTAATGATGTTCATGTTTGAATTTCATGTATGAATGGATGTCTAAAAGTTTATAACTAACTCCTTTCTTGTATAACATAAAGATGATTTTCATATAAATATTTGTCCATATACTGCTGCATTCTTTGGAATGGTTGGTTTTGCAGGGCAAAGGAGTGAAAGGGACGTGAAGAAGGGTTTGGACCCTTGAGGAACTACCCGAACGTAGGACCTAAGGTACGTCCTTCTTACCTTAGAATTAGCTTTTGCTAGCATAATGGTTGTGTATGTGCATGTTTCTTTGTTCATACAACTTTCAATCTGCTAGGGTTCCACCCAAAAGCCCTAGGGGATAAAATCCCTCAACACTCAAGGTAAGCTTCTAGAGCTCATTGTTTTCCAACACATAGATCATGTCCCTAAATCTCACCAAACCATTTGTCATGAGATGATAATCCACATCCTGATCACTTATATCCTGTTGTTGTAACCTGAGCTCAAATTGTTAGCACCTGTCATCCTATTATCCTACCTGCAAGATCTGATCTTTCTAAATTTGTCCCATATGAACTCATAGTTTCAATGTCATTCACCTGCACTCTCCTGTGAAGAGCATATGCAACCCTTTTCTCCTTACATTAATGTACCTAATGTCAAAGTCAAACTCACTAAGTTTGGACAACCATCTAGCTTGCGAAGCATTTAGATTTGGTTCGTCAAACAAATATCTCAGCTCACTGTGATCACTCATCAACACAAACCTCCTGCCAAGAAGATAATGCCTCCACATCTTCAATGCATGAATGATCACTTCCAACTCAAGATCATGCTTCAAATTTTTTTTCTCATGCTCATTCAGTTTCCTTGATTCGTAGCATACCACTTATCCTTCTCAGACTAGGACTCCACCAAGTCCTCTCTTGCAAGCATATGTACACACCACAAACTCTTTATCTAGATCTGCAACCTTTAGAATGAGAGTGTTTGTAAGAAACTACTTCAACTGCTCAAAACAAGTTGCACATTCCTTTGTCCATTCAAATTTATTTCATTTCCTCTACAATAATGTGATAAGATAGGAAATTCGTGTGAAGTTCCTAATCAATCTCCTCTAATATACTGATAATGCCATGAATGATCTGACCTCATCCACATTCCTAGGAGCTTCCCACTCCATAATAGCTTTAATTGTTTCTTGCTCCAGTCTTATCCCTTCCTTGGAAAAAACATGCCCCAAGTAATGTACCTTTGTTTGAAAGAAACTACACTACTAAGCTTGGAATAAAATTGATGCTCTCTTAGAAATATTAATACTATTTTTGAGTGTTCGACATGAACTTTCTCATTCTTAGAATATATCAATATGTCATCAATGAACACTATCACAAACTTGTCTAAATAAGGATGCAATACACTATTCATCAAACATGTGAAAATAGCTAGAGCATTAGTTAAACCAAAAGAAAACAGAACAAACACATAATTCCCATACCTAGTTTGGAAAGAAACCTTCTAGATGTCCTCTTCTTTGATGCATACTTGAGGATATCATGATATCAAATCAATCCTCAAGAACATTGTTTCTCCCTTCAACTAATCAAACAAGTAATTGATCCTCGGCAACAGATACATGTTCTTGATCGGCACCTTGTTCAACTACCTATAATCAATGCACAACCTAAGAGTACCACCCTTATTCTTCACAAAGAACACTAGTGCACCCCAAGGTGACACACTTAGCCTAATGTATCCATTTTCAAGCATTTCCTTCAATTGCAACCTCAATTCCACTAGCTTCAGAGTGCTAATCCTGTAAGGTACCTTTGATGTTGGTGTTGCTCCTAGTACCAATGCAATAGAAAATTCCACTTCCTTGTGAGGAGGAAACTTTGAAATATCTATTGGGAATACATCCTGAAACTACTATTAAATTGGATACCTCTTCAAGTCTTATGCATCCTCAACATCCTTACCTTCATCATTGGAAACATGCACTACAAACAAAACACACTCGTTCCTGCAACTACGCTTTGCCTACTTAGCTATAACCATTCTCACTGATGTAGGATTCTTCTTTCCCTGTAATATTCTCTTCTCTCTATCATCATCCAAGAACTCAATAGCCTTCTCATAACAATCCACCTTAGTCCTGAAGGTACAACCAATTCATACCCAGAAGCATATTTTATGATCCCAACCGAAGCACATTCATATGCGCTAATGTAGGCATACCATTTAGCTCAAATGCACAATCTCTTACCCAATGATGAGCTCTTTCCTTAGTACGTGTATCCAACTACACCAACCAATACTTTGCATGCACTTTTTTTTCTCAAACCACACTTATCCACCAGGTTAGGATTAACATAACTATAATTAGTTCCAGGGTCAATCAAAATAGAAACAACTCAATCACAGAGCTTACCTTCAACCTCAATGATGGATGCCTGGTGATCCTCCTACTTGTTATCAAATGTGGCATAGATATGAGAAATGCTTTGTCTAACATCCACAATTATTTTCACCTCCTTACACTGTAGACCTGATACATCCCACCCTGATACAACCAACAATACTTCTTGCGATGATCCTTTCCACATATCCAACACTACAAAGGCCCACTACCTATGTTCTTCTACTCTTCAGGTTGAGATCCATTTCCCTTCTCAACTGCATTAAACGTCTTGTAAGGAGAAACATTCTCTTTCTCACCTGCATCATGGGGTCTTTCCTGCTTCAGTGGCCATTTACCTTTAGTATGGTCATTCCATTTCCAACCTTGCTTGGAATCGGTTCTATGCTTCTATTTCTCATAATAGTGCTTGAACTTCCCAATGACTTCCTCCAGCGACCGAGTATCATCATACTCAATCCAATCCTTAAGTTTTAATGGAAAACCACTAATAAATCTCTGAATGTTTGTCTTCTAATCCTTGAGGTAAGGAATATACCTCAATAACTCCAGGAACTTAGTCATATCCTACTCAATTATCATAGTTCCCATCTTTAGCTCATAAACTCCTTAGATTTTTTGTGGTAGTGCCTCTATGAAATATATTTCTTCCTGAAGAGTCTCTTGAATTCATGCCAACTCAAATCCTTTTTCCTAGTTTCTATGACATGCTTCACATATTCCCACTAGATATGTGATTTCCTTTTGAGATTGAAAATACCTATCTCGACCTTCATGTTCTCTATATAGTAATGCAACTCAAATAACTTCTTCATTCCAAGCAACCATTCCTCAACATCTTCTGGCTTCTTCAACTCTCCATCAAATGTAGATGGCTTGGCTTTCTGTAACTCATACGAAAAATATCCCCTCTCCCTCCTCTTATAACAATGATAACAATGATGACCATGATACATGTATGAACTAGAACTAGAGTATAACCCATATCCATCACCTCTCCTATCAGGTGTATCCAAGAACCTTCCATCTCGAACTATGTCATCCTTGTCTGAAATGTACCCACCATGATACTTGCTACCATATGCCCCATTAGTCTTGTCCTCTTGTCCATAACCGATCAATGGTTATCCCTGTCTCTGTAGATCTGACAAACTCTAAAGGATAATTGCATTGACCTCTAATTGTTTCGTCTGTGCCCTGGCAATCATTTTCTATGACTAAATGATTATGTCATTATCTTCCTTGAAACTTTATATTTCTTCCTTTAAACTTCTCAAGGTGTCTACTATGTTCAAAGAGTACTCATCTTTGTGTTACTCAATTGATATGTAAGGAGAGTCTCAAGAACTGTAATCCACCATTTTGCTAGTCACCCTTGATCTTATTCTTCCTGCAAACATAGCATGTCAAATAAACCAAATACAAACATAATCAACATACCTCAGGGAAGTTCAGGGGAGGCTATCTCATATACAAAATTATTCCATATTAGCAAGATACATGTATATACTTAATCATATCAATATATTGGCATCATGCATGATAATGCTAACTACATACAATGACCTCATGCACGACAACCATAACCATGAAAATGCATGCATGAAAAACACATTCTTCCCATTGAGTCCAAGCATTGAACCATGCTCTGATACCACTCTCCAGTATCAGATATCACTCAAAGAGAATAGAACCCACTTTCATACCACTATGTTGTATCAAATATCACCCAAAGAGAACGGAACCCACTTTCATTAGTGAAATTTTGAGGTAAAAAATGGGCCTCAAAACAAAAATGTACAACAAAAATCAACTTTATAAGAACCAATAGGATTCAATATGATGATGTCAACCATTGGGGATTATTCACCTTTTTTGGAGTAAAAAAAAAAAAAGAAAACTACTTTTTCAACTCGTATTTTCAACTTATCTACCTACGATTTTCATTGGGGGGATTTTGAGGTCTAAAATGGGACTCATAAGGAAATTAGAAAATAATATTACATTACATCATTAAATTTTAGAGGGAAAAAATAAAAATCTATTTTTTAACTCATGTTTGCAACTTATCTCCCAATGGGTTTACTCAAATTTCGAGCAGAAACACTCGTTGGATGCATAATTGGATTCCTCATCCAAGGAGTACCTATGTTGTATACTTTTGATGGACCCTACTACACAAAAAATGAGAAACACATGAAAAACATGATTGCAATTACATTTTTTCATATATTTCTCATTTTTCGTGTAGCAAGGTTTACCAAAAGTATGTAACATGGGTACTCCTTGGATGAGGAATTAAATTTTGCATCCAATGAGTACTCTGGCTCGAAATTTGAGTAAAACTTTAAGGAGATAAGTTGAAAATACAAGTTGAAAAAGTAGTTTTATTATTTTATTATTTTTTACTCTTTTTACTTTTTTTACTCCAAAAATGGTGAATCATCCCCCATGGTTGACATTATCATCTTAAATCCTATTGGTTCTTATAGAGTTTATTCTGGTTGTACATTTTTCCTAGGAGGCCCATTTTAGACCTCAAAATTCCCCTAATGGCTCAAATTACGAGCAAGAGCTCTCTTTGGATGTAGAATTTAACTATGCATCCAAGGAGTACCCATGTTGCATACTTTTATTGGACCCTACTACATGAAAAATGTGAAATACATGAAAAAACATGATTGCAATCACATTTTTCATGTATCTCACATTTTTCATTTAGTAGGGTCCATCAGAAGTATGCAACATGAGTACTCCTTGGATGAAAATCTAATTTTTGCATCCAACTCCCGATTGAAATTTGAGTAAAATCATAGGGAGATAAGTTAAAAATATGAGTTGAAAATGTAGTTTTTTTCTTTTTTACCTCTAAAATTGATGAGGTAATCTAATCTTATTTTATGATTTCCACTATTATTTTATAATATTCCTTAGGAGGTCTATTTTAGACCTCAAAATTTCTCTAATGGATACCACTATGTGGTATCAGATATCATCGAAATAGAAAGGACCCCACTCTGATACCACTCTCTAACCACCTGTTCCACATTTACCCACTTTAACTGGCCTACCAAGGTAAACATGATATGAGTACTACTATGACATGATCCAACCTCCTAAGTACATTTAAGGAAGTGGAGTCAATAAAATGGAACTTTAATGACCTTCCTCAGGGGTTACAGGACACCTAGGAGCTAAACAACCACTTCAAGTGCCAAAACCATGAGTTTGATTTCCTTTTTAGTGACTTGGGCCCATAGTCTCATGCATGACAAGGCCTACATGTGGTTATGGGCCTTCAGCTGCATGCATAATCCTATAGGGTTTGTCTATGGCGCAAAAATTCCAGTTTAGAGGGAGTGGTCCCGGATTCTTAACCACCATTTCAAGCTAGTCTCTAAACCATTGCCCAAAACTTAGTGAAACTTTCTAGAATGATAAATAACAATCAGGACAAATCCATTCATACAAAAATTGATCAAGGACTTGACCTAACCATGCCAAACCATGATAGCCATTTCGTCAAACATATGGTGAACATGAAATCTACAGGTCATGAATGCATATCTAGACATAGGGATCTGAAACTTATCTAAGAATCACTAAGAAGGTCTAATTCAATCTCATGATATCTGCAATAACATTTGATAGCTCATGCATTCATTAACCATTTATCAACTAATCAAAGCATATCAATAACCATAGTTGGAACCTATTATGGAACCATGCTTACAACCAACATATAACTAGAATAATAACCATGATATAACAACCATCAAAGACACATAATAACAAGTACGAGTTCTCGCAAAAACAAAAAAGGTCATTGGTGAGGCCCTTTAAGGTTTTTCATGAAACTCATTTTCAATGACACTTTTGGTGAGGGTTGTTAAAGGCCCATCACTAATTCTCTCTTTGGTGACACTTCTAGTGATGATCTTTTATTGACCCTCGCCAATTCTCTTTTTGGTTACTTTTGGTGATAGTAAAAAAATGTTCGTCATCATTGATCATTCCAATGAGTTTTTTATGATGCTATGTGCATGTTACTATATTTCTTTGTCAAAAGATAATGATGTAAGACCATTGTTGGGGAGTATTTTTCATTATGTGTCCAATCCCATAGTGGTTAGAGTTAGTCAATTTGTTACGAGGCAATTAGTGTGTATCAATTCCCTCAAGTAATGAGAATATATTTTATCTATGAGTCAATACATGAATCACCTTTATTAGTTTTATTATCTAACAAATTCCCTATATATAAAGTTCCACTAGTGTGTGTAAGAAATATATTATTTAATACATAATCAAGCTCTATCAATCATAGTAATGAGAGAGACCTAGCACTCCTCAACACTCTTGGCACACCTTTACATGTTTTGGCACACACTAACATTCCTTGTCACCTCGCATGCCTTGTAATCACTTTATACCTAGAACATATTTCTATGACTAGGACACCCAAGCACATGTTGGCGAGCCCTAGCATAGCATAGAACTCTCATAGCATGTGTTGGCATGCCCTGTAGTCCCTACCATGTTGTTGTAGCAGCTAGAACCACCATCCAAAAATTTTCCTTAGCTTCATTTTGGAGCCTCCTTATAAACTATCCTTAACAACATGTCTTGCAATGTCAAGTGCATAGGCTTCATCTGAGTTTAAGTGGCTTGCCAGCTTGTGCATGTCAACTTGCCTATCTCCCATCATAGGTTACCATTCTGGACTTAGGTAATTTTCTGGCTAATATGTTCACTCAGAAAATTGTGCAATTCTGGAGGGGAACCATCCTTCCCTCCAAAAATTGCAAAATTTTGTTGGGTTGCCTGCTGGGCTTCAGAATTGCACAATCCAGCAAGGCATCCCTCCCTCAGAAAATTGCCCAATATAGCTCGACACCACACTTCAGCCCATGAATTGCGTAATTCTGGGAGGTAGTGATCTACTGACCCTAGAAATTGTGCAATGCTTGAAGGACAACCAACCCTACTCAGTGCAAAAACTATACAAATCCCTTTCTCAAGCTTGCAAACTACTGCATGTTCCCTCAGGTTGATCAGTTCCCTCCAGGAATGAGCAATCCTGATTTGCATGCATGGGTTTCTTTTTCCTGAAATAATAAAAAGAAACATGCAAAAATCATCCCGAAAATTTAGGGATCTATTTTTAGCAGTTGGAGGTTACATGCAAAGATCATTTTAGAAACTTCCCTCCAAGTGTCGCTTTTTCCTAGATTTGTGGCATGCATGCTATAAACCTCAAACTTATTTATTTGATGCTATAGAGCTCATTCCTCACATCGATCCTGGAGCTCTGACATCCCACAGCACATCTAGGAGTCTTTAGCACATTCAGCTCAGTTGTTTCTCGGTAAGTCTTCTTTTCATGTCATTTGTTGATTTTCTATCGCTTTTCATATTTCGCTTTGTATGAATGTTGTTTGCTTGGTTTTGTTGAATGCCTATTGTCATTTTAATGTATATTAGCTTGTAGAAGCACCATTTCAGTTTTTGTTTGCATTTCATTGTTGTCACATGCATGACATTATTTTTCATGGACATTCGTCATTGTGGCAACTCGTTTCACACACATGAATGCATTCCCATTTTCTGAATCATGTATTCACTATTTTCATGCATGATCATTCACTCTTGCTTACACTCAGTCTTGCCATGCATCCAAACCTTTTGATGTTTTCAATTGCCCATCGGTGAGTCTAGGCTTTCTTGGCCTGGACCTTTCCTTATCCAGACAAAAATGCACATTTCTTGAAGTGAAGGCTCTACCTTCCCTCCAAAAATTACACAAAGTTGGCCTAGAACTCACCTCTAGGATTGCATTGCATAATTCAAGGATGTAGTGCCTTACTGACCCAGAAAATTTCACAATGGAGTCTCTAGGCATCCATGTCCTTGCTGACTCAAATTGCACATTGCGCATTTTCAGTCCTCAGCAAGCAAGCTGGACTGTGCTTTGCGTAGTTCCAGTATTCAATTACCTCTTGTTAGCCCGGATCATGCTTTGAATAGTTTTGGCAATCAGTCTCCCAACCTCCCAATGAAAATTGTGTAATCTTTACTGTAGTCACCAGTTTTATTGCATGTCAGTCCTCAGATTTGTTTTAGTTTTCAACTGACAAATTTCATTCCATGAGTGTCCCTATGTCTCCAAGTATATCAGGTGTTCGTATGTCTGTCAGCAGTACAGGTACAATGGCCTCCAAGAGAGCAGGGTTGAAGGACAAGGTTGGAAGTGAAACTGGAGATGTAATTAAACAATTGTCTATGGGCCTGCCTGTTTACGAAGACAACAAGATGCGCATAGAAAAAATGATATTTGACCAGGATCCACCCTGCTTGTCGTAGGCAACGAGGGAGGCATTAATTGACATAGTAGATTGGTATGCCTCACCCCTTAGCACCTTCATATAAATGTACAGTGTGGAGGAGCCTTCGCATGTTTTACCGAAGTTTTCCATGGACAAGCTCGTCATGCAAGAAGTGTCGTATCACATCTTGATAGGATTTCCAGGTAGACTACACATGAAGAAGAACGCACCTTGGCCCACTCTTCCCTTGCGAATCAGGTTGTATGGAATACAAAATATCAAGCACGTTGATGCCGAGATGGAAGAGTTAAAAAGGTTCACTTTCGGCACTAGAAGTTTCAATCCATATGACCCACATTGCTTTGTAAAAGACCACTGTGCGAGCATGCAATTTCCTTGGATCCACAGAGCGTGTAATTTGCCTAAGGAATACCCATGGAGATAATGTCACAACTTCTCCAGGATCAATGAACCAGTTGGCATAGTTGTGGAATGGTTAGCGAAGCAGCGCGAAGCAGCATCGCAGAGAGCACCATCATCATCAACAGAAGAGGGTAACAAACATGTGCATGACAAAGGCAAAAGAAAGGTTGTCCACAGTGCAGAGGTAGAAAAAAGATGAAAGTTCAAATCAGATCCACTCGTGATGAAAGTATCTTTGGAGAATGAGGCTAAGAGGCGATAATGCGACAAGAGGAAAGCGCAAAGGAAAAGAGATAAATGAACGATGGAGCTAATAGAAAAGGATTTGCAAGAGTTGAAGTAGCAAATATGGGAAGAACAAGAGTTGCGCAGAAGAGAGAAGGAAGCATAGCAGGGATAGACACAGCAGGAGACACAACATGTACAAATCAACAAAATTATGCCCATACAGGTTATAGACTCATCCGAGCAGTTGACACAGATTGGATAGGGTGAGCAGTCGCAGGAGCAGGACTTAGCTCAAGAAATTGAACAGATGCTAGAGCATATGGATAAATATGTGGTGCAACCGGAGTCCAAATAGGATATTGACCTTTTTCCTTATAACCGAGAGGTTTCTCCAACAGCTTCACCAGATCTGGAATCAAAGCAAGTCCCAAGCGATGAACAAGACACAAATATCCTTTAAGGCAATCCAGAAGCAGAGATGCACACCATATCTTTTGACGAGTCACAACACAGATTTTTGTAGTCACGCAAAGTGCCTACTCCAGATGTCCACACATCTCCTGTGCATTTTGAAGAATGAGTGATCGTATCTAATGTGCGCAAGCATCCAACAACTTTGGCCAAAGCTACCAAAGATTATGTTGAGGCCACCAACTTGAGTGTTCGATTCTTGATAGTAGAGAATGTGCACATGGCCACGGAGTTACAAGTAGCCAAGAAGGGAGGAGAATAGGTTACATCATCCACCAGAGCAGAGTTGAAGAGAGCGATACGGATGAAGTGTCAACCCTCAAAATAGTCATGTGAATTTTTTTTCCAGATTCAACACCGTTCATAAAGAAGTTGTCCATCTCAACAGTTCGTAGCAATGTTGTGCTAGGAGAGCATGCATCTTGTCAAACCTACACACTATTGTTGACCACATGTAGACATGGACAATGAGGTACAAAAGAGCCCCATTGCACTTGCCAAAGATGATGAAGCCCAGGGTAGTAGAGTTGAAGGCACGCATCTGGAGTCAGATCCAAAGCAATGAGGAACTCCCGCAGCTCATCACGATCTTGCAGGCTTCGCATGCATGGGTGTTCAGAAGCATGGATGTTGTGCCTAATAATAAGTAGAAACCCTATAGACTGTCAAGGCACTTCAACTTGAGCCGATGGTTATGTCAAACCCTCATGGTCCTTAGGTCAGTTTCACTTCTGGTCAAGAAATTGTTGAAACACCCAAGGCTCCTCATCACTCATTTGTATGAATTGAAGATCAATCCTATATACATATTTCGCTTCCTCCACTCGAACTACATGATCCCATAGCTCATGCACTGGAGGAATCTTATGCAGCAAGCACACGTGCGCAACACAATTTTTCTTTGTTTCTTTTGTTTTCTTGTATGTCACAGTCAAGAGAATGCATATGCTTAACATCTACATGCAGTGTTGCATAGCACCATGGTAAGTCCACGGATTTCATGTCATGCGCTTATACTCATCTATGTTTTGTGGATGCATTTGGACTCGGAGTGTGTTTGTCTTCATTTTATACCTTTCATGTTTGCTAGTTTGTGCAACTACGTTATTCACGAGCCATGCCTTCACCAACATGGGTCGACCAATGCGCTAGTGGCTGCATTGGAAATATCGCTTCACATGAGCATGTCCATGCACTGTTAGCTTAGGAGTAGGAGTAGTGTTTATTCTTGTCTTGTTTTCTTGCATGCATGTTTTCTTCTTGCCTTGTGTTTTTGTTTTCTTGCTTTCTTGTTTGCTTACTCACTTTTCTTTCGCATTTTCTTCTGCTCGTCACTCTTTTACGCTTTTTTTTTCTTGTTTATGTTTGAGGTTACTTTTGCATGAAACCGTGTATGACTCTTGTAACAAGCAAGAGTAAAGTGCAAGAGGACTTGTGCAATTATCAATACTTGGTTATTTGTTGTCTTATCTCTGTATGTAGAACTAGTTATATTCAGTCCATGATACGCCAATGGAAAATACATGATGTTCGAAGTGAACCTTGATGAAAACACAACACTTGCGTGCTAACTAGTATCACCTACTCTAGTCAATTGTTTTGGGTTAACCTTTGTCAGCACAGTCAAGTAGAGTAAGGTGAGGGGCGAAACCTTAACAAGTATGTCTGAGGTATACACAAAATACTTCTCTGAAGGAACAACCTCTTCTTCTCTTAATACGTTGGGATCCCTCTTCCCCCTCTGAAATGAATAAGTGTTATGCACAATTATGAAAAATTAAAAATTAAAAATTAAAATGTGAAAATTTTTTAAACATGAAAAAAGAATAAGGCAAAAGAAGAGAAAGGCTTCCTAAGTAGAGAGGTGATGCAAGTAACTCCGTCAGGGTACTGACCAGGCTCATTGGTAGCAGAGCAATGCTTGTGTTCTTGCATGACTCTGTCGAGGTATTGTCAATGCCTGCTGGTAGCGGAGCAACACCAGAGATGAAACTTAAACTCTGACTATCATATTTATTGTGTACCAATATACCCCTCATCCCAATCGAAACAATTGTAATGACTTGGCTTGGAATGTGTGTTGGCCGACCAAGAGCATGGCATATGCCACATCTTTCAATCAAGCTAGTGTGGGAGTGAAGATGATCAAAGAACTAAACAATACTTCTGGAGGTATTAGACTTGCTTTTCATGAGGCAAGTTTCGTGCAGAGAGCTGGAGTTCTACCAGTGTGTCACCAAGTGTTGTAGCAGCTACAACCACCCTCCAAAACTTTGACTTAGCTTCATTTTGGACCCTCCCTACCAACCATCCTTAGCACCATGTCTTGCACTATCAAGTACATAGGCTTCAACTGAGGTTCAGTGGCTTGCCAGCCTGTGCATGTCAACTTGACTATCTCCCATCACAGGCTGCCATTCTAGATTTAGGTAATTTTCTGGTTGAAATGTTCCCTCAGAAAATTGTGCAATTCTAGAGGGGAACTAACCTTCCCTCCAGAAGTTGTGTGATCCTGTTGGGCTACCTATTGGACTCCAAAATTGCACAATCTAGCCCAACATCGGGCTTCAAGCCATAAATTGCATAATTTTGGGAGTCAGTGATCTGCTGCTGATCCAGATTTAAATAGGAACACAAAAAATTACAGAGATAACCATAAACACAGAGATGGAGTGGAAATAATACTTCATTTCATTAATGTAAAATATTGAAATATGCTTACAAACAAAAATGGAAATAAACTAGCTAGGGTGATAGTAGCTTATCTCTTAGAAGAGATGTGGTGGCTACATGCCTCTGAACTATGTTACAATGAGGCTTGAAGGCCTATTTATTGTTGAGAAAAGATGGAAAACCCTTAACATACCAAAACCTAACCCTAGAAGATGAAACGCCAAATTGTTGGCCCCGTTTTGGATAAGTTGTTACATCAACTTCCTGGGGTCGTAACTTTGGCACCCGATCTTCATTTGACATGTACAATAGCTCGTTAGAAAAATCTATCTGAGCACTACAACTTTGGGAACAAAAACATATTTCCATGTACCTATTTTGCTCCCAGATTTCCCAAAAAACGTTGTTTAGGGCCTCAAAATGACTCTGTAAGTTCGGGACCCAAAAAATTGCTAAAAATTGTAAGTTGTGCTACAATTACAGAAACTGAAAAACTGAAAGAGACAGTTGTGGGGTTCTAAGTGGGATAGGTGGGTGGCCACCCACATCCACCTAGATCATTCCTCCCCCGTTAGGAAGCAATGGTCCCCATTGCATTGAGTTCCTCCATCTGCTAAACTTGGTCCCTGGTGAGTTGTTCTGCAATCTTGGATGTGTCCAGTAATGGTGGGAAGCATGGTCGAGGGCGTTCCACATTGAACACTCGGTGCAAGAGAAGGAATGGAGGAATGATGTGCTCCAAAGCATTGTTTCCCACAACCTTGGTAATGTTATAAGGACCATGTCAGAGTGGTATGAGCTTCTTATGGCCTCTTGTAAGGAGTTCTTTCTGCAGATTTAACCAAGCTTTGCCACCCACTTGAAACTTATGCGGTATCCCTGTGGATGAGGAGAAGATGTTCCTGCGTTCTGTCATGACCGTATCCTTTTACTGTTGCTGCTGTGTGGAGCAACCCTTTGCGGGGGTCATGGATGTGGAAACAATCTTCCCCTTACTTTGGGAGCGAACCAGACAGAAAATAAATTTCCTAGTCTATGAGATGAGATTGTTTCCTTTCTTAGCAGTGATCAAAGAGGTGGCAGTAGGTGGGGCTACCTCCAGTATCCTATATAATGAATTACCCAAAGAAATAATGACAACATGAGGCCTTGACTCATACACAGCATGTCGCCTCCACAAGTATGGTTGGCCTAATAATGCATCACAAACATCCAAAGGTGTAACATCACACAATACCTCATCTATGAAGGGTTTGATGCTGTAGGGAAGGCGCACTACTGGAAAACTCAAATATATCGCCC
>APFE031483080.1:46285-92234 GCA_000404065.3 Pinus taeda | reverse complement strand
GGGTGGCTGGGCGATTCCGAAAATCCCCTAGCCACCCCCAAGGGGTAGGCGGGCCTCTGGGGTGGCACGAAGTGGGGCCACGGCACCCACCCTGCGCCACCCCGGCGGCCCGCTTGCCAGCCCGCCCTAGGTGGCTGTTGGGCGATTCTTGGAATCACCCAACAGCCCACCGAGCAGGTGAGCGGGCCGCCGTGGTGCCACGGAGTGGGCTGCCATCATGAGTTTTGTTGGGCCCACCATGCTCATGACGGATGTATTGGTTAATTTGACTCACAAAAAGTATTAATTTAAAAAAATAAAAATAAAATCTACTTCGTTAAACTAATTTAATATGAAAATTTTCATGGAAAAAAATTAATTAACCTTTCAATTGCAAGAATTCTTCGTTGAATATGTTGTTGATAGCAATGTAGCTGCTCCACACATTCGCAAGTCTTTCAATGAACTTTAGAAAACCTTGATGTGATGTGAGTAATAGTGATAATGGAATTTAGTATATAGGAGAAATTACAGAGATGTTTTACTGTATGGTTAATGTGGGATAATTTATTTTAAGAAAATTTAACATGTTAATTTTTTTATGGCAACGAAGGAAAATACGATAAAGCGAATATTATGGAATTGTTTTATAGTGAGGTGAATGTGGGATCAATTTGTTTTAGAATGTATTATAAAAATTAGAAAAAAAGAAAAGAAATATTCAATTGTTTAGTAAATATTATATACTTTAACTATTAAAATAATTAATGTACAAGTTGTAGTTTACAATTTTAACTTTAATGATTTATTTCATAAAAAAATTTAGTTTACATTTTTCAATAAATTGGAATAAAATAATGAAGGGAAATAAATCTAACAAACTTTTTGGAGGGAAAATTCCATTCTCCAAGCTATATATTATCTTTAGGAGACTCTCCATTTGTATCATTCAACATCTTCTATTTGACAGGGATAGATTGTCCTGATAGTGAAGTTTTGATTTATACAACATCAACATCTTCATCACATAACAACTCTATTCATATTGATGAATATAGCAGGAATTCTTCCACTATGAATAGAAAGTCAATTCTTCCACTTAGTCCTGATCCTAAGGACTATGAGAGCATCACTAATGAAAGAGGGGATGGAGAATTTCAAATAAATAAAGAGTCATAGGTTCCACTTAGTCCTAATTCTAAGGACTATGAAAGTAGAAGTGATGATGGGCTTGATGACAAATTTCAAAAGAATGGAGTGTCACAGTGTCCACCTAGTCCTAATTCTAAGGAATATGAGAGAAATAGTGATGAAGAGCATGATGGTGAAGTTCAAAATAATGGAGTGTCACGGTGTCCACTTATTCCTAATTTTGAGGACTATGAGAGCAGCAGTGTTGAAGAGCATGATGGCAAATTTCAAAAGAATGGAGTGTCACAGTGTCCACTTAGTCCTAATTCTAAGGACTATGAGAGCAATAGTGATAAAGAGAGTGATAATTAATTTCAAAAGAATGGAGTGTCAAAGTGTCCACTTACTCCTAATTCTAAGGACTACGAGAGCAATAGTGATGAAGAGCATGATGATGAATTTCAAAAGTATGAAGTGCCATGGTGTCCAATTAGTCCTAATTCTAAGGACTATGAGAGCAACAGTGTTGAATAGCGGGATGATGAATTTCAAAAGATTGGAGTGTCACGGTGTCCACTTAGTCCTAATTCTAAGAAATATGAGAGCAACAGTGATGAAAAGCGTGATGATGAATTTCAAAAGAATGGAGTGTCACAGTGTCCTCTTAGTCCTAATTCTAAGGACTATGAGAGAAACAGTGATGAAGGACAGGATGATGCACTTAGTCCTAATTCTAATGAGTATAAAGGTATCAGTGATAAAGGACAGGACGTAGCATCTTCAATAAGTAAACAGTCACATTTTCAGCGTAGTCCTAATTCTATGGACTATGAGAACAACACTAAAAATGCACATGAGGAAGAATATCCATTAAACATCGAGTCAAATTTTCCATTCAGCCCGAATTTTAAGGACTATGACAGTAGCACTGAAGAAGGGGAAGATGAAAAATATCCTCCAAGTCAGTGTTTGAAAAGCACAGCTGATCATAGTGTGGATAAAATTCCTCTTAATGATGATGAAAATCCTTATACAAATGATGATCCAATGATGGAGATGTTTTCAGGTAATATTGTATCAAGGAGCAGGAGCAGACCTTTCCGTATCAATGCAATATGTTCTAGTTATACAAGGGGTAGAGAATAATATATGGCGAGAAGAAGTGCTATCAGCACTGTCATTTCAAGTGAATGTTGCCAAAAAATTGCTTGAAACATATGGATTTCAAATTTGCATTAGAGAGTAGGAAGAGATATTTGTCAATGAATAAAAGCATGAAAAATTCATATTTAGTTGGGTGCATGCAATCTACATTGTCAGGTTATCATTATCATATTAGGACTTTATTTATTTGTACAAAAGCTTTCAAAATGTTTCATTTGATTAGGAATTTTCGTCTCTCAAGAATTCAATAAAATTTGGAAAAGGATCCCACATTTTATTCAGAAGTACGTCATAAAAGACAGTTTGGGCCATTATCAAATACTGCAATGTCATGGATGAAAGATTTATTTTCAAAGCATGGAAAGTGTATGCCAAATAGAGAGACAATACATATTCCAGATAATTTTTCAAGACAAGAAATCTACAACTTATACAAAGAATATGCAGAAGGTGCAGAGGGACATGGCTGGTTTATTACATATCAATATTTTGTGAAGGTATGGAAGAAAGAATTCAACAATGTCCGTATTCCTAAGAAGACAAGGATGGGGATTTGCAGTACATGTGCTTCTCTTAAATCAAAAAGGTTCAAATGTGAAGGGTCAGAAAAAGGTAAGCATTCATAACTTTAACTTTTAAAATTGTATAGTCATCAACTATGAAAAAATATTTCCTAATGGCTTTCTTTTATGTTGTGTAGATTCAATTGTCAAAGAACTTTAGGAGCATCATGAACAACAAACAAATGAAAGGAAATAGTTGTACAAGAATTGAAAAAAATGTTATGATAATCCGAATAAATATTTGGGTTTGATAATTGATGGTATGGACCAGAAGAAAACACTTTTACCACATTTTGTTTGCACAGCCAAAAATTTACAGGAGGAAATTTTATTCAGTATCACTTGGTCGGTTGTATGGTCTTCAATGGGAAAATGTTTCCAAGGGTGTACTTCACAGATCCAAATATTCATAATGATGCAAATCTGACCATAACCATAATTCATGATGTGCTTTCTCATTGGTCTAGTAATCTTCTTGAAGTTTTGTATCTACAATTGGACAACACTTGCCATGAAAACAAAAATCAAGTTGTTTTTGGATATCTAAACATGCTTGTTGAATTGAGAATTTTTCAAAAGGTAAAGGTTGGTTTCCTTCTTGTTGGGCACACTCATGACCATATTGATTAGATGTTCACTTGTTTTTTAGTCACATTGAGGAGGAAGGAAGTTGGGAGCTTGCCATCATTAATTGAATGTATTAAGAAAACATACATGCCAGAGCCTACTTTTGATGTGCTGGAAGAAATTGTTGACATGCGAATGTTTATTCTGGGATCATATGGTGAGGGGAAATGCATTGAACAACTTAATGACATTAGCTTCCAACATCAATTTAATATAAAACAAAATGATGGGAAACCACTAATATGGGGCAAGAAATATTCAACTACTGCAGAATGGACACCGTCATCAGGTTTGCAATTTTTAAAGTTCATTCTAGATCATCCAATATTTGCATCAAAAATATTGTTATTACAATCAGTTGGTGAAGTTCATAATGCACGCAGACAAAATAGAGATATAAATTATTCTGATTGCCTAGAAGAAATTAAAAAATGTATTAGATATACAAATGAGTACTTTGACATTGCTGATTTAGTTTGGTGGGAGTCATTTTTCAATAATCAAAGTGATATCATTTCAACAACAACAAATGAAGATATACCTTTTAAAAATCCATTTATTTGGCCACAAAATGTGTCGAGTGAACATGAGGAAATAAACATTGTTGAATAGCAACAATATCAAGGTATTATTAATTCTTCACAGGCAAAGGAAGAGAGATGTATATTGGTTCCAGAAGATCTCGTGCACAACCTGAAGCCATGGAAGACCTTTACAGGGGTTTAGTACATGATATTAAGGAGGGTTGCATGATCACAGTGCTAGCAGATGGAGATCCCAATGGCTATCCATTCTAGGTTGCTAAAGTTATAAATTTCTTTACAGAAAATGAGGATGTTACAAGTGTTGAAGTACATTGTTATGCCACAAATACACACCCATTCAATGGTGTATATAAGCTATAGATGGTAGTTGACAAAAAAAATGGCGGAAAGAGAAAAAGAAAGGATACAAATATAAATCACCACCACATAGACATATTAAAATTGGAGGATGTTGACATACTTGTTTATGACTTCAATTTAACAAAGAGAGGAACTCTTCACTTCAAGACGATAGATATTATGAAAAGGTTGTTACCGAAAGGAAAAGTGTTGAGATGGGAGTCTATTGAAACCAGTCGTAGATCTAAAAGAATTTTGAAACCTGAAATGGTGGGCATGCATGTGGACTCAGATGGGGCACTAGTTGATGAAAGAGAAGAATATGGAACATCTTCGTCAGCATCCAGTCACTCATCTGAAGATGTGAATTCTGATGGCATGCAAGAAAATATGAGTGATTTTGAATAATTGTTTAAGACAGTTTATATAACTGATGAATGCATCGTATCTTGAAATAAATTTTTTTATTTCCATATGGTGTTAAATGAGAAGTTATGAGGAATTTTTATGTTGTTGTATTATATGCCTTAATTATGATAATTTTTATTGTTTAAAATACCTACAATGCAACATTAAATTAGAGATATAATGTATGTTTTATTCAATTTACAAATAATGACTTTTGAATTCATTTAGTGATGTAATTTGTTCATAATGTCATGGTCTTTTAATTTTATAGTTTAAAATTTTCCAATTTCTTTTGTATCTAGCATGTTATGGTTGAGAACATGTTGAATTTATACTTAGGAAAGAAAAATGATATTCTACCAAAAACATTAGTATGTTTTTTTCCTCATATAACAATTCTGTTTGGCACATAAAAATTTGGTTTTACTAGCATTTTTTTAAAATTTTGAAGATTGACCCTAAAAAAAATCATTGTTCCAGTATCATCACTTTTTCGTTTTCAAGCTGTATTTTGAATGAAAATTTCGTTTTCACTGCCATTTTTAAAACATGTTCAAAATTGACCCTAAAAAAAAACCATCATTCCAGTATATACACTTTTCGTTTTTAGCACTGTTTTTGATGTTTTTTCAAGGTTTTTTGGCCAGAGTTCCCGTTTTGAGTTTATAGTTCCCATTTCAAATTTTACATTGTTCCATCTATTGGCACAGTCACTAAAGCGAAGTCAAAGAACCAAGTCTGAATGGAGCTAGACATGTGCTTTGGTGAGTTGATGCGTGTAGCCACCAGCGTAGAATTGGAGATCAACGTAGACACTATGCATCAATCTGTTGCTTGTATGATTGCAGTGAAGACTATGATGCACATGTTAGTAGATGCATTGGACAGACGTTCCAGATCTTTGTTCCTGGTGCAACAAAGGTGAGAGTTCGGTTTCAACAGGATGTCACCATTGAGCACACGGGAACCATCACGGACTACCAGGCTTGGCATCAGTTCGCTACCGTAGACCATAATGAGGATGTCAGAGAGTTGGTCTTTCCACAGTTTTATAAGTCATAAGTAGTGTTTTGCATGGCTTGCTCAAGTCTATTTTGTCTCACATGGGTACATGTGTAGATTGTAATGTAACATCTTCTAAAATTGAAAGACCAAGTGTCTATAGTCGAATGTAACAGTCATGTATTAGTTGAAGATTCAAGAGGGTAGGTGAAGAGGCATAAAGGGGAATGTCAAGGGGCACCCCATGCTCTTTTATTTATAGAACCTCATAACTCATTGTACAAGAT
Organism: Pinus taeda; assembly: GCA_000404065.3. Lineage (NCBI taxonomy): Eukaryota > Viridiplantae > Streptophyta > Pinopsida > Pinales > Pinaceae > Pinus > Pinus taeda. The sequence goes on along the minus strand of APFE031483080.1, from coordinate 86,189 downwards.
TTTGGGACCCAAGATTATGATAAGTGTATCTTAAAGAAAGCTTGGAGTGTATTGTAATGAGCCTTGCCTTCTCCACAGTGCAGAGCTAGTACATCTCTTTGGAAGAGCAGGCAGCAGTGACTATAACATTCTGTTGTTGGAACTAGTGGTTGGTCATGGTTCTACTTTATGATTGGATCGTTCACTCTTAATGAAACACAACCAACACATTTCATGCATATGTTATTATTGTATTTCAGTTGTCTTGGTTACTCTAATGATATATGTAGTTGTTTACTTATGCATGTATTTATGGACTCTTTCTATATATGTATGTATGAATCTTATTGATATGTGATGTTGGTTTAACCATCACATTGGATCTTTGGTTCACCTACCTTTCAACTTGTGATATATCTTTACTCGTGTGTTCCCTTCCAAGTCGTGTGTTTCCACAGGTTTCCAAGGGGTGCACTCATTACGTTTCCCATGTGTTAGAACCCCTCATACACCTTCCTTGGATTGCTACGTTAGTCACACCCTTACTACCAACAAGGACATCCTACTTGCCTCTGCACACAACCGTGGTCAAGGCGATACCATATGACCCATTACTGGGACTCCTACACCAAATGATCTGAGGTCTAGTTGGGAATTCTTACCTGGGAGATCCACTAACATGTTGGTGGGTCCATCACCATCAACACATGCCCTGGAACACTTTGGAATGAATTAACATACATTATAACTTGGCAGACGTTGGAACTTGGAATGTATTGGAACCTATTATTACTGTGCCTAACATGCCCCTTTTGAAAAATATAAATTCCTGGCTTATTAACCCTCTTATGTGTTCATTTCCTTGCATTTTTTCTTCATTCTTCCTTTGTTTCCTAAAACTCCTTGACACATATTGGCATACCCTAACACCTGACACATCCTAGCATGCCTTAGGATATGGCATGTCTTGGCATTCCTTGGCATTATTTGGCACATGTTAACACACATTGGAACTCCCTAGCACACTCTAACACTTCTTGACATGCCCTGATATTTCCTAGAATTCCTTATCAGTGCTTAACATAACTTGACATTCCCTCCTTGGCATGCTAGCTATCACTCGTTGACACTCCATGACACACCCTCATATTCATTAAGTTCCATGAATTTCGACCTAGTCCTCCCTTGTGTTTCCCTAGTACTCCCTAATACTTGTCATCATGCATTAGCACTCTATAGAACACCTTAACACTCTTCGACATGCCCTCCCACCTCATAACATGTGTATCACTCCCTAACACACATTGGAATTTGGCACATGTTGGTGCTTGGCAAGTATTAGCATGTCTAGCATTCATTGACATGCCTTAGTATGCTTTGGCATGTTTTAATATTAAATTTATATGAGATCAATTATTGGAAATTATATGAGAAGTAAGAGAGGAAGATTTGGCACTTAGAATGCGCTAACAGTTGGCACCTAGTGTTGGTGTGCCTAGCATGCCCCTCTTCGAAAAGGTAAATTGATGACTTTTTAACCCTATTATGTGTTCATTTCCTTGTAGTTTAACTTGTTTATCCTTTTTTTTTTTACCTTGATAGTACTTGGCATGTATTGTCACACCTTTGCACATCTTGACATGCCTTAGCACTTGAAACATCTTAGCATATTTGACATGCCTTCGAACTATCTAGCACATGTTCACATTCCCTAGTGTGCCTTGGCACTCATGCTCTCACAACTAGCCTTATAGTTTTTCTAGACTTGGGACCCAATCAAGTCCTTAGCTACTGCAATTCATGTGACATTAGCCTACTTTAGTCACAACAACTTGACCAATTTCACCTACTACAAGTAGATTGTGCCTTTTTCACCTAAGAAATTCCTATAACTCATCTTAGGCCACTCATGTCCAAGCTCAACTTGTCCCACTTAAGAACTTACCAAGACAAGATCACATCTATCCATGTCCATAAAACAACTAAGAAACATAGCTTACACAGGAAATATTTCACATGCATGTCCAATTCATATAAACAGTAGAACATTAACTGGGATTTTGCAAGAACCACAAGATGCACAAGACACACAAGTTATAAGTTGGCACAAGTCAGGTGCCTCAAAACTTATACACAGTAATGTACAATATGCAATTGTCTAAAATATTTTAAAACATGATCATTCGACCAAAGTGTGCCACATGTCATATAAAAATAATAGATAAAGGAAAAATACTATTGTGCCTAGCACAAAGTCTCCCTTTGTCTAAAACTTCTCTATCAAGCCCCTTATCATAACTATATGATTTCCTCCTAAAATCCTATTATGAACTTCTTCTATCACACTTCATCCTTGGCACACTTGAATTCACTAACACTCCCTGGCACACACTCTTATTTGTTTATATCCATGCATTTTGACCTAGTTTTCCCTTGTGATGCCTCAGCAACCCCTAATACTCCTCCTCATGCATTGACATTGTTTGGCATCTATTAGTGTGCCTTCTCATTTCTTGGCATGCCCTGATCCTCCCTAGCTCTCATGCCCTCACAACTACCCTTACTTAATTTGGAACTTGGTAACCCAACCAAGTCCTCGCTTGGCTAAAAGAGCTTGACCAAGTTACAGTTACTACAACTAGATTATGTTGTTGAATTGTGTAGCATGGGAGGCACTCCACAAGCCTAGTGAGATGGGTTTATGAGTTTAGTCACAAAAGACTTTGTGGGAAAATAACCCACATGAAGGTGTTTTGGACCCAAGATGGTGTTTAAAATCTAAAATAAAATTAAAAGGAAAATTAATATTTCCTAAGGTTTATGTGGATAAAACGTGTAAGTTATAGAGGGTTCATAAGAGGCATATCTAGTAAAATATATTTAAGGATGCCTTAGTATGAAGGAAAGAACATCAAGTGAGAAGGACCTCATTTGATCAATGAGGTGAGGAGAGATATATTCCTAAAGTAGGTCAAGTTGCAGGGCTGAGTAAGGGTTGCTAAAGGGAGGGCATAATCATTCACCAAGAGAAAGATCATCATGTGAGGGTACACAAGAATGTTGCATACCTTAATGGGTTCTATCTAAGAAGTAGGATGCCATATTTTTAATTCTCTTTTGGCATATCGAGCTCAAGAAAGGCATCTCATGAAAATTTGGGCATGTGATTTCAGTGGTGTTTCTATGTGAAGGCCACATCAAATTATGAAATATCATAGAGGTTTATGACCTTTTCATGTGGTGATTAGTAGGTTGCAAGTTCTACGATAAATACCAACTCAAATGGAGGAGGGTATGCACTAGAATTTAGGTCTAGAATAGACGTAGCCAGAGGTGTAATATTGACTAAGGTAATCATATTTTAAGGGTCATAGATATATAAAGATTGGGTCAAGAGTCAATCAAAGAAATGCATAGAATATATGGATCCATATGAGCTAGGCCAAGTCTCTTATGGAGGAAAGAGTTTGTTTTTGTTGTGGGTGCATAGGTACTGTTCTAAAGAAATTAGAACAGAAGTAAAATCCCTTAGTTAGGGTGGTTTCCTAGAATATCTAGTCCATAAGGTATGCCCTGAATACTGTGACAAATCTGCGTAGAAGAAGAGGGGTCATGACCCTTAAAGTGAGGTTTATCTCTGCAATATAGACCATTGATATGGAAGATGGTTTACATAAGTATGTGTGGAGCTAGTAGATCCAAAGGAGGGTGGAACCTAAGTAGAATATTGAGTAGAAGAAATGTGCCATATGAGGAATTGATTAACATGTAGAGAGTTGATTTTGGTGGACTTCCCATAGAGTTTTGGACAGAGATCTGAAGCATCCTATAAACAATTAGTTAATGGATTGCTACTAGATGATTTGTGACCCTAGTTTAGTCATCTACAGTTTTTTAGAAGGATGAGAAGAGGAGTAGTTTAGATTTGTTCATAGATTGGACAATAAAGAAATTTATACACAAGAATAGTGATTTTGAGAGGTCTCAAATCATTACTAGATGGAATATTTGAAGAGCCCTGGATCAGGGTAGTGTTTTGGGCCCTTAATCAGTAAAATAATTGACTGTAGTTGGGAAAATTGAAGTATAGTTGGGGGGTTGTTAGGTGACTATCATAGAATAGCCTTAAGCCTTGTGCTTCTGAAGAAAATCAAGATTGGTAGAAAGGTAGGTGTATTGGGCCTAAGGACATGCAGAATTTGAAGGACTAAAGTAGCAGTCAAGTGGGTTAGCAAACTAGCCCTAGTTCACTGTATTATAGAGGATTGAGTTAGTTAGAAGAAGGGTAGCCTCCATAGGCCTAGACTTGTCATCTTGGAGCAGCAGTGTGGAAAAAGTGGGTAGACCAAAGAGATATTCACAAATGGAGTTGTGAATAGATTATCAAAGACCCTAAGTGTTGTAGACCTTAAAGGAAAAAGTAGGTAGCTAGATGGAAAAGTTTGGTTAGCCGAGTTCAGTAACCTAAAGGAGTTGAGTTCATTGATAGAGGAAAATTGAGGAGTTGTATAATGGGAGGCAAGAGGACCTTCCAGATGTGTTCAAGGCATGTGGACTAAAAGGGTTGTGTGTGGCCACCATCAACAAGTAGGTCAAGTGTTATTATTTCAAGGTATATTCATTGTCAAAAGACCAACATGAATTCCTAGTTGTATTCCTTGTATCGGTGTGATTGTAAAGGGCCATGATCACTGGTACGGGAAGCTCTAGCCTATTTATTGTTGAGAAACAATGGAAAATCGTAAACATCCAAAAACCTAACACTAGGAGATGAAGCGCCAAACCATGGGCCCCATTTTGGGTAAATTGGTACATCAACTTCCTAGGGTCATAACTATGGCATATGATCTACGTTTAATGTGCACAATACCTCGTTAGAAATGTTCATCCGACGACTAGTTTTCCCAAAACACGTTGTTTAGGGCCTCAAAATGGCTCCAGAAGTTCAAGACCCGAAAAACCGCTAAAAAAAGTAAACTATGATACAATTAAGGAAACTAAAAAACTGAAAGAAACAATGGTGGGGGTCCAAGTGGAATTGGCAGGTGGCCATCGATATCCACCTGGAACATTACTCCCCTCTTAGGAAGTAGTGGTCCCCATTGCGTTGAGTTCCTCCATGAAATGAGGAAACTTCTGCTGAACTTGGTCCCTCGTGCACCACTTGCCCTGGTGAAGGAATTGGCTTGCTTTGACAACTCGATACAATTGGATCTTATGATGGAAACTGTGCTTGATCTGTGTATCCATGATCCAATTAGTTGCAGCTTGTTCCATGCAATCTAGATTTAACTCTGTGGGTGTGAGTTGTTCTGCAAAGTCGGATGTGTCTAGTAATGGTGGAAAGTATGGCTGAAGGTGGTCCACATTGAACACTAGGTACAGGCCAAGGAATGAGGGAATGTTGAGCTCAAATGCATTGCCACCCACAACCTTGGTAATGGTGTAAGGACCATATCAAAGTGGTCTAAGTTTCTGATAGGCTCCGGTAAGGTGTTTCTTTTCCAAATGCAACCAGACTTTGTTGCCCACCTGAAACTTGTGTGGCACCCGATGTTGATCATGTCGCTGCTTGTACTTGGCATTTGGTTTCTCCAAAATGTCATGGACCTGCTGGTGAATATTTTGGATGTGCTTAATGAAGTTGTTTTCCTTATCTGTTTTAGACTGGACATGAGCCGAATCTGCTTGAGTAGCTACAAATGGCATGGCCACATAAATGGGACATAGTGGCTGGAATCCCAATCCCACTTGAAACGGGTTGTGGCCAATCGAGCTGTGGAGAGCCTGGTTATAGTTGAGCTAAACATAGGGGAGTCTATCATCCCATGTGCGTGGAGGCTTTGAGTTGTACGTGCACAAAATGTGTACGATCATCCTGTCGACAACCTCTTTCTGGCCATGAGTTTGGGGATGGAAGGCTATGGATTTAGTGAGTTTGGTGTCCAGCATCGACTAGAGACTAGACCAAAATGTACTGAGGAACCTATTGTCCTGATCTGAGATGATAGAATCAGGGATCCCAAAGTGTACCCACACTCGTTCAAAGAAGAGTTAGTAGTGGCTTCTACTGTGATATTCTTCTTGCAGGCCACCATAATGGCCATCTTCGAGAACTTGTCAATGACCACAAAAACACAGTTGTTTCCATGCTTGGTAGAATGAAGGCCCGACATGTAATCCATGGATATGGATTCCCAAGGTCGACTAGGGGTAGGCAGTGGGGTATAGATGCCTTGCTTCTTGATGGTCAGTTTGGAAATGGTGCAGGAAGTGCATGACCTGATGTACTTCCTAACATCCTGTCAAAGATTAAGCCAATAGAAATACTTCTGCAGTACTGCCACCATTTTCTTGACCCAAAAATGCCCAGTAGCTCGACTATAGTGTGCTTCCCAGATCATCTCAGCACACTTGCTTGAAGGAACACAAAGGTGACCTAGGTGGCATAACAGGGCATCTTGGAGGTGAAAATCACGAACATGCTTACATTCCAGGAGTGTTTGGTATGTGTGGCTGAATTGTGGACCGCTTTTGTAGAGAAGTGGCCAATCAAAAGTCACATGCCCACAAGAGTTGAGCACGGTGGTTAACACCATGATCAGTGGTCAACTGAGGCAATCTACAACATTATTGGTGTTGCCCTTCTTATACTTGATGTTCAAATTGAACTATTGCAAGTATGTGGACCACTTCTAATGGCGATCATTCTACAACTTCCCTTGCATCTGTATGAAGTTTAGGGGCTGGTGGTATGTGTGGATGATCGTTTCCTTCCCCAAAATGTAATGCTCCCATTATCGAGAGGCTTGCACAATGGAATAAATCTCTTTTTCATAAGTGGGATACTTCTAGACTGTGTCTGAAAGTGTCTCACTATGATATGCCACTCGATGCCTATGTTGAGTAAGGACTACCCCAATAGCATAGTTATAGGCATCTGTCTCGATCTCAAATGGTTGTTGCAAGTCTGGTAATGTGAGCACTAGTTTCATGAAGAGAGGATGTTTTAACTCTATGAATGTCTTTTGTTGAGATTCAGACCAAAAGATTTTTTCTTTCACTCCTCCCTTGGTGACTTGACTCAAGGGCCAAATGATATGAGAAAATCCCAACATGAAGCTGCGGTAGAAGTTGGAAAGACCCAGAAAGTTGGGGAGCTCTGTCAGAGTGGATGGAGATGGCCAATCCCAAATGACTTGGATCTTGGCTGGATCCACATGCACCCCCCATTCATCAATAATGTATCCCAGATACTGAACCTAGGTCATGCCAAAAGTGCATTTCTCCAAATTGGCACATAACTTGTGTTGCTGCAGTGTTTGGAGAACCAATCGGATGTGGCGGAGGTGCTCTTCCCAACTCTGGCTGAAGATTAGGATGTCATCCAAGTATACCACTACAAATGAGTTGGTGAATGGCCACAAGATGTCATCCATTAGCCACATGAAGGTTGAAGGAGCATTCGTCAACCTGAAAGGCATAACCAACCATTTGAAAAGGCCCTCCTTGGCTTTGAAGGTAGTCCTCCACACATCGAAGGGTTCGATTGGTACCTAGTGATATCCTGACTTCAAATCGATCTTGCTGAAATATTTTTCCCCCTTCAGTGGTCCATGAGGTCAACAATCCCTGGGATTGGGTACCTATTACAAAAAGTGATCTTGTTTAGCACCCCATAGTAGATACAGCGTCTCCAAGTCCCATCCTTCTTCTGTACCAACATGATCGGGCTCTTACACGGCGATGAACTCAGATGGATGTGACCTTTCTGCAGGAGCTCCTGTATCTACCTCTTGATTTCATCATTCTCCAGAATAAAGCACTGATAGATTGGTCCATTGGGTAGCGACACACCTAGGGTCAGATCGATGGAGTGCTTAACCTGATAGTGTATAGAAACCCCTGCGGGGAGGTGAATATGTCTTCGTACTCCTCCATGACCTTGTCCATCTGTAGTTGTCATGTGGAGGGGCCCTGTCTAGAGGTCGTGGCCACTGTCTTCTTCTTTCCTTGAGGGCGTATCATCTTGAAAACAAATTTCCCGGTTTTGGAAATGAGCTTACTGCATTGTTTTGCAGTAAACAAAGAGATGGTGGTAGGCATTGCTACATCCGGTATCTTGTACAACTTATTTCCCAAAGTAAAAATAACAACACGAGGCCTTGATTCATACACAACATGTCACTTCCATAAGTATGGTTGGCCTAATAATACATCACAAACATCAAGGGGAGAAACGTCACACAATACCTCATCTGTGAAGGGCTTGATGTTGTGTGGAAGGCGACACTATTGGCTCACATGAAGATCTCATCCTTGGTGAAGCCACCTGATGGTGTACAGTTGTGGATGTGTTGTGGTCAGTAAGCCTAGCTGCTTCATGAACTCTGCCGAAATGAAGTTCTTTTGGCTCTTGCTACCGAAAATGAACTATAGCGGGGAGCCCTTTACCCACATCTAGGAGTGGAAGAGGTGCTCCTCCTCCTCTATATCTTTGAGTTCCTCCTTGATCTTTGTGGTGGCAATGGTGGTGTTGGGCTCCGCATCGATAATCTGCTTCCCTTTGCCATTCCCCTTGTCGACTTCTGCTTCATAGTCGGAACATGCATTTGATTCTAAAATCTTTAGCTCAACCACCACTGACTGCTTGGCCTGACACTCACTTGTGTTGTGAGTGGAGCTCTTATGGAACTCACACCACTTTCCCGTGTCCCTTTTCGGCTTCGTGGCATTGTTCTTTGCCTGCAACTTTGGCAGGTTGTCTTGGGCCGCCCCACCTTAGCTTTGTACTTTATTTTGCGGTTTGGGGGCACCTTTCCCTTGCTTCAGATTCACAAATCCAAAGTCTTGCTTCTTCTGTTTAAACTTTTTCTCGATCTTGACAGCATATCGGCATGTCGTGCCAAGCAAGGATATGTTCAGGAATTCTATTTCGTCCTAGATGTAAATGTGTAGGAAACTATGGTATTTGAGTACCAAATGATGCTCTAAATCATTGATACCCAACTTTTTGTGAAGGGTATGGAAAATATTGGTAAACTCCGACATGTCTTGGTCCCTTCACTACCACAGCTTGGTCCACTTTATGTATTAATCCTCATAGATTCTGACAGGGTAGTACTGCTCCTTGATGGCAGCCCGGAATGAATTCCAAGTGAGTTCGACTGAAAATATTGAGGCCATACTTTCATCCTTCTACTCGTAGTAGGTTTTCCACCAATCCTTAACGTGGGGGGCGGCTTTGAGAAGAGAAAGAGTAATTTTTTCCTAGTCAGAAAAATCACAAACAAAAAAATACCCTTCTAGCAGATTTAACCATTTATCTACAATGTCTGCATCTATCTGACTATCAAAAATGGGAATGTCAAAGTTAACTTGTACCTTAAAGGGTGTGGCACTTCGAGAGTAGCTGTTGGAAGTAGATGTGTCGCCCCTAGGTAGCCGCTGAAGGATCTAGGCAAAGTTGTCCATCATCGCATTCTGTTGTCGCCTGAGGGCCTCTTCAAGCAAGATTTTGATAGGATCTCCTGCCCCCTCATCTTTCTTTTCATTCACCATGGGAGGCCATTGGGATTCACGAGGCTGGTCTTGCTAACGTTCGACCAGTTCAAGCCCTAACTCCTTATATCCCGACCTAGTTGAGGACATGAAAATAAAGACAGAGAAAGAGCAGACCCCTCTAATACCATTGATCTGAATTTAAGAAGGAATGCAACAAATTATAGATATAACCATACATACAGAGATGCAGAAGAAATAAAACCCTAGTCATTTGGGATTGGCCATCTCCAACCACCCTAATAGAGCTCCCTAACTTTCTAGGTCTTGTCAACTTCTACCGCGGGTTATGGTTAGGATTTTCACATATCACTTGGCCCTTCAGTCAAGTCACCAAGGGAGAAGTGAAAGAAAAATTCTTTTGGTCTGAATCTCACTAAAAGGCATTCACAGAGTTGAAACATTTCCTCTGTTCAGCACTAGTGCTCACATTACCAGACTTGCAACAACCATTTGAGGTCGATACAGATGCCTCTGACTATGCTATTGGGACAGTCCTTACTCAACATGGGCATCCAATGGCATATCACCGCGAGACACTTTCACACACAGTCCAGAAGTATCCCACTTATGACAAAGAGATGTATTCCATTGTGCAGGCCTGCCAACAATGGAAACACTACATTTTGGGGAAGGAAACGGTCATCCACACAGACCACCGGCCCCTACAGTTCTTACAGACCCAAGGGAAATTGCAGAATGATCACCATCAGAAGTGGTCCACATTATGTGGACCACATACCTGCAATAGTTCCATTTGAATATCAAGTATAAGAAGGGAATCACTAATAATGTTGCAGATTACCTCAGTCGACCACCGATCATGGCGTTAACAACCATGCTCAACTCTTTTGGGCACGAGACTTATGATTGGCCACTTCTCTACAAAGGCAACCTAAAATTCGGCCACACATACCAAACACTCTTGGAGGTTCAGCATGTTCCAGATTTTCACCTCCAGGATGCCCTGTTATGCCACCTGGGTGACCTTTGTGTTCCTTCAAGAGAGTGTGCCAAGATGATTTGGCAAGCACACTACAGTCGGGTTGTTGGGCATTTCGGGGTTGAGAAAATGGTGGTAGTACTGCAGAAGTATTTCTATTGGCTGAATATTAAACAGGATGTCAGAAAGTACGTCAGATCTTGCACTGCCTGCACCATTGACAAATTGACCATCAAGAATCAAAACCTCTATACTCCGCTACCTACCCCTAGTTGACCTTGGGAATCCATCTCCATGGATTACATGTCAGACCTTCCTTCTACTAAGCATGGAAATGACTATGTTTTTTTGATCATCGACAGGTTCTCAAAGATGGCCATTATGGTGGCCTGCAAGAAGAATGTCATAGCAGAAGCCACTGCTAAACTCTTCTTTGAACAAGTTTGAGTACACTTTTGGATCCCATAGCCTATCATCTTAGATCAGGATAGCAGGTTCCTCAGTACATTTTTGTCTAGTCTCTAGTCAATGCTAGACACCAAACTCACTAAGTCTACAACCGTCCATCCCCAAACTGATGGCCAGACAAAGGTTGTCAACAAGATGATCATACACATTTTGTGCATGTACAACTCAAAGCATCCATGCACATGGGATGAGAGCCTCCCCTATGTTCATCATAGCTATAACCGGGCTCTCCACAACTCGACTGCCACAACCCTTTTCAGGTGGGCTTGGGATTCAAGCCACTATGTCCCATTGATATGGCCATGCCATTTGTAGCTACTCAAGCAGATTCGGGTCATGTCTAGTCTGAAACAGATAAGGTAAACAACTTCATTGAGCATATCCAAGATATCCACCAGTAGGCCCATGACATTTTGGAGAAATCAAATGCCAAGTACAAGTAGTGACATGATCAACATCAAGTGCCACACAATTTTTAGGTGGGCGACAAAGTTTGGTTGCATTTGCAAAAGGAACTCCTTACCAGAGCCTATCGAAAACTAAGACCACTCTAATATGGTCCTTACACCATTACCAAGGCTATGGGAGACAATGCATTTTAGCTCAGCATTCCCCCATTCCTTGGCCTACACCCAATGTTCAATGTGGACCGCCTTCGGCCATACTTTCCACCATTACTAGACACATCTGACATTGCAGAACAGTTCACACTAAGACAGTTAAATCCAAATTGCATGGAACAAGCTACAATGGATCATATCAAGCACACTCACAAACAGAAGATACAACTTTATCGAGTTTTCATAGCAAGCCAACTCCTTCACCAGGGCAAGTGGCTCACCAGGGACCAAGTTTAGCAGAAGTTTCCTCATCTCATGGAAGAAGTCAACGCAATGAGGACCATTGCTTCCTAAGGGGAAGGGAATGATCTAGGTGTATATTGGTGGCCACCCACCAAATCCAATTGGACCCCCACCATTGTTTCTTTCATTTTTCAGTTTCCTTATTTGTAGCCAAATTTACTATTCTTGGCAGTTTTTCAGGCCCTGAACTTCCGAAGCCGTTTTGAGGACCTAAACGACATTTTTTGGGAAAAATGGGAGAATATGGGCGTATGAACTAATATATCTCTTCCCAAAGTTGTAGTCATTGGATAGATATCTCTAACAAGGTATTGTGCGCATCAAGCAGAGATCGTATGCCAAAGTTATGACCCCAAGAAGTTGATGTACCAGTTTACCCAAAACGGGGGCCATAGTTTGGCACTTCATCTCCCAGGGTTAGGGTTTTGGATGTTTAGGGTTTTCCATTGTTTCTCAACAATAAATAGGCCTTCGAGCCTCATTTTAAGGCGATTCAGAGACATGTAACTGCCACATCTCTCCTCATAGATAAGCTACCATCACTCGAGCTAGTTTATTTCCATTTCTGTTTGTAAGCATATTTCAGTATTTTACATTAATGAAATGAAGTATTATTTCTACTGCATCTATGTATTTATGGTTATCTATGTAATTTGTTGTGTTCCTGTTTAAATCCATATCACATTTTCAATTTACTCCGCATAATAGACATGTAGTGTGCAGTTTGCTACAACATGTGCTTTGTCAGAGATTCCAGTAGCAAACCATTATCGTATCATTTCAACAACAATCAATTGATTTCATTTACTGCTTTTTTACTGATTAGTATGAAGTATTTTATAAAATTTTAGAAGCATATGCTTTTGGTTCTATGTAGTCACTGGTTAGGAGTCAGGAATCAGTACTTTGGATCATGTTTGGGCTCATAACATATATGAGATACCTATTCATTCATGATTTTTTGGACATCTATTGATACTATGCATTTTTTGGACATGGTTTTATTGAATATCAATGAAAAATGTTTTTTTAATTTAATATATGTGCATATCCTTATTTATTGAATTCATCGATTTTTTCCCAATCCAATTAAAACTCTTCACTCTTTTTCCTCGTCTATTTATTACCGATTCTGAGTCTGGTAACATTGGATTCAATGGAGAAGTGGATCCAAGCCTAAGATTCCAATGGTAATTGGCCTTATTTCAATGATAGGAATTGCATTTGCAACATGTGCCTGTTATACGGGAATAGTGTCCACACAGATGCTACTATTCCCACTAATATGGATGGCTATCTTAGAAACAAACAATCAAAGTCTATTATTGATTCCTTTTATGAAAATAGATGAGAAGAAAACCAAGAGGGCCAACCTGAGTCTTGCGTTCAATTCCTTCTCTTTCTTGATAGAGTTTTGTCGCTTGCTCTTTGTCTGCTTAGCTTCAAAAGGACCTGTAGAATCACAGCAACATACTACTATGCAAGAAACAAGGATCTAAATTCATAAATAATGCAGGATCAAATGTACATTAACCATATACAAGCATATATAAACAAGTACACCAGAATATGGAAGGAAACAAGAATAGCTTTATTCAGATAAAAAGTAGCAAGAGGATTACAACCATGAGCAGCTCTGACCCAACATCATCCTCCAGCTAAGAAGCCCTTCTTCACCTCAAGAAAAGAAAAATCACCCAACGCTGTGAATGTACACCAAAATACCAACAACACTTCTCTATAAGTTACAAAATTCCAGCCTCTGGATCTCTGTGAAGATGGATCCATATATAGATGATTACAAAGAGGTGAGTCATCTTTTGGGATCTTGATTAGTGTCTTCTCTCTGATAGTTCCTGCTTCCACTTGGATAATGAAGATCTCTTACTCATCCCTAGTCAAAAATGGAGTGGCAAGTGTCAGAGGGGAAGCTTCTAGAAGATTCCATGATCTTCCACCTCGCATTTTTGTCCCTGCCATTTGTCCATTCCCGACCATCTCACCCTGCAGAGGAGCAAATCAGTATGCATCGCACCCTGTACATTGGGAAGGTGATATGCATCACACCCTCTGCATTGAGCTTTCAGTATGGTCCAATTTTGACCATTTATGAGTAGTTTTCAGTGGATAACTTTTGGGAGATGATGTAATCAACTGACCTTGTTCCTTTAGGCAGTGAAGCAACACTTTTAGGGACTTAAGAACCCTCAGTTTATGGACATTTGTGATTGGGGTTGAAGTGCCCAAAAATGCCTATAACACCATTAAATGATAATAATGTGATATTCAAAAAATATTATGGAAAAATAGTGAGCTAATTATTAACTCACTACATGATGTTTATTGTCCCCCTATTTGATGTAGTCTAACTCCTCTATGTTTTGGAGTTTTAATGGATATCTTTTCTAGTCATTTTTCCCCAAAATCCAAGAGAGATTTGTTGGAATCACAAGTTTGAGCTACGATCTATGCATAATCTGAGTGCCCTGAGGATTTTTTAAAGCGTTGAAACCATTTATGCATTCAAAAAACATATTTTAAACAAGAAGAAAAATGATCTAACAAAAAATTGTTTCTTTGGATTTTGACAAAAATCTCTAAAACACAGAATAGTTAGACAACAACTTTTAGTAGGATTTTCACCAAGAAACGTGAACAAATAATATGGAAAACTAGTAAGCCAATTATTAACTCACTACATGATGGTTACTGTTTATTTCATAAATATGTTATATGTGGGATCTAGGGTTGCAATGTGACGATTTGTAAAATGATAACATGCATTTTATCGGTGGATAGGGAATCCACATGTCACATATGACAGGTATCAAAATTTTAAAACCTTCAAACCTATACTCGCATAAAATAACCATTTTAATTTATAGTATTTATTTATAGTTTATTAATAAGTCTATCTCTAAATGGCCTAGATAATGTATCATAGAGGTTGTTTCCCAACATTTTTGTTGACAAAAACTTGATACGATTAGTTGAGATAATAAATGAAATGGTAAATGGAATTTAATTTTATTTGTCAAACAACAACATATATCTCATTTGTAATTGGGATCCCCAATGTCTATGGATCATATTTTTTTCATTATTCAACTTTTCTATGTGAGTTTGCTCAATGTGAGGTTTGCGTGAACTTTTATTTGCGAATTTTCTCATTGTTATTTATGCATCAACTTTGTTGTTTGTGTAGTGTTTTTTTTGTGTCATTGTGGTTGGTCTGTAGCTCCACTCTAGTTTCATCTTTATTAACTTTTAACTTCCAAGAGTTTTAAGGTGTTTAAAACTTTGATGAATAGTGTAGATGTAAATGTGAGTAGGGATTGCAAGGTTTTGCATGTAGAGGTTGATTATCTTCTTGATTTACAGGTCTCAACCACGTTGGACCCTAGTTCCTAAAGGGGGTGGCAAATGCCGACCATATGATCTCCATTAGGGGGATCCAGGGGATAAAATGGTGACATTTAATGAGCCCCCCTTGGTAGGGGTTCAAGGGCAGCACCCCTGAAGCTAAAAATAGATGAAAAATTGCCTTGTAAAATATTGTAATTTTGTAGTCAATCTGGGTCATTCATTAGGTAGATGATATGAAGGTAGAAGTTATGTTAATTTAGGGGTTTTTTCCCTAGATGGAAATCCTCTATTTATATGAGGGAATTGTATTGCGACTGTGGATTATTATTCTGAGTGAAAAAGAGAGAGGATATTGTGTGAGAGCGAAGAGGAAATTACAACGAATCTACTGTAGGTTGTATCTCTTCATTTTGATGGATAATATAAAAGGAAGGACTAACTATTTATTCGTGAAGCCCAAATTGGGTGAACCACGTATATTTGTGTCTCTCTTGTTTCATGCATTTTTATATTTGTTTCTTTGCAATATTTGATGTGTTTCATTGCTCGATTAATTAATTTCTAACAACTAGTACCATAGTCGAAGGTATTTTTGGTTGATAAACTTGTAGGAGAGATGGGTTCCTAGTTCGAGTGGGATCAATGGTGGAAGATGGTACGTTTAGGGTTGAGAACTTTAACAACCAAAAATACTAGTCGTGGAAGATGTAGATGGAAGATGTTTTGTATCAGAAAGATTTGTATCTACCATTGAATGGAAAAACAAAGAAGCCGATGAGTATGTGAGATGAAGAATGGGAGATTCTTGATAGGAAAACACTAGGAATAATACGGTTGTGCCTGACAACATCATTAGACTTCAATATTTATAAGGAAATGACAACGAAAGGTCTAATGAGGGACTTGGAGAAACTATATCAAAAACCCTCAACCTTGAATAAGGTATTTCTCATGAAGCATTTGTTTAATATCAAGATGTCAGAAGGTGGATCTGTTGTTGATCATTTAAATGAGTTTAATATGGTTACTAGTTAGCTAAGGTCTATAGGGGTAAATTTTGATGATGAAGTTAGGGCTTTGTTATTTTTGTGCTCATTGTCAAAAAGTTGGAATGGCTTAGTCATGACTATTAGTAACTTTGTCTCTAGATCTAGTTCTTTAAAGTTTGATGATGTTGTTGGTTTTATCCTTAGCAAGGAAATGTGAAGGAAAATATTAGGTGAAACAATAAGAAATAATTTGACTGCATAAACTAGAGGAAGAAAAATGGAAATAGGAAGGAACCAAAGAAATCACAGTAAGTCAATAAAAGATAGATCCAAATCTAGAATGGAGATAATGTGCGAGAAATGGGGGAAGAAAGGACACCTGAAGAAAGCTGCAAATCTCGGAAGCGAAAAGAAGGAGATGGACGACACGAGAACAACATGAAGTGAATGTAACAGGTGATGTGTTGCAATATGCTTTTATTATTTCATTAGAAAATATTATTGATGCCTAGGTGGTAGATTTAGTGGCTTCATTTCATGCCACACCCGATAGAAAACATTTTCATGACTATGTTCAAGGAGATTTTGGATAGGATCATTTAGGTGATGATAAACCCTGTAAAATAAATTGAAAGGGTAAGGGTTTTATAAAGTAAAAAAATGGAAACCAATGGATATTGAAGGAGGTAATACATGTTCCAGATATGAAGAAAAAATTAATTTCAATAGGGCAGTTAGCTGGTGAAGGCTGTGTAAGTACTTTTACAGAAAAAACCTGGAAGGTCACTAAAGGAGCCCTAGTAATAGCAAAAGGACAAGAGGTTGGTACATTGTATTAATGCAATGGTATTTCTAATTTCGTTAATGCTTTAACCTCCAGAGGATTTAGCATATTTGGGAAGGAAAAGAAGAGTGAAGAATTAGAGCTTGTGCATACATATGTATGGGGACTTGATCAGGTATCATCTCTCGATGGCTCTCACTATTATGTTACTCTTATTGATGATGCAATTAGGAAAACCTAGATTTATTGTATTCATAATATATACGATGTATATGATAATTTCAAGAAATGGAAAGCTTTGTTTGAAAATGAGACAGGAAAGAAATTGAAGTGTCTCATATCAGACAATGGAGGTGAATATTGTAGCAAAAAGTTTGATAACTATTGCTCAAAGCATGAAATTTGTAGAGAGAAGATAGTTAAAGGAACACCACAGGAAAATGGTGTGTCAGAAAGGATGAATAGGACAATAATGGAGCATGCAAGGTGCATGAGATTGCATGTAGGGTTTCCATTACAATTTTGGCCAGATGTTGTAGACGCTGCTATTTATCTAGTAAATAGAGGGCCTTCAAGTTCCTTTGATGGTGGTATTCTTGAGGAGGCAAGGACAGGTAAAAAGGTAAACTACTCATTTTTAAGGACTTTTGGTTGTGAAGCCTTTATCCACATTAATAAAGAAAATAGACCAAAACTTGAGGCAAAAACAAATGTACCTTGACTGGATATGGTGTTAATGATTTTGGTTATCACTTATATGACTATTAAAATCACAATGTAACAACCCTGGTGAAAATTCCATGTAATAAAAGTTAATAATGGAAAAAAAAAACCATGGTTGATGGGGCACGTATTCCAAGATGAATGTTGGGCAAGACATCATAGTGGGTGTTCATTTGGTTTTTTATGGCTAAGGAAATTTGCAAAGGCAATGAATAAGGCTTTGGAAAGGAAAAATGACATTTTTGGCACATTTATTTTTGAAAATAATGGAAATTAGGAGAAAAGGAGGTGAAAGGTCACAAGTAGCATATGAGGAGGAAAATGAAGGAAAACAAATGGAAATTGAAGAAAATAGAGGCCTCATCCATAAAAAGGCTTCTGAGGATTAGTTAGTAACATTTTTTTAGTTCAGCTTTGGAGCTCTTTCATTATTATCTCTCTCTCTCATACTCTTGGACACTTAGAGTTTTCTTGGAGCATTTTTGGCATTGGATCAAGAAAGGAAAAGAAGGCAAGAAGAAGTAAAGATCAAGTAGGGAAAGGTTGGATCAAGAAGCTACAATAGGCTTCATTGCAGGTACCAACTTGCATGTGTATTTTCCTTGCTAGATTTGGCATGCATGGTATTGCATGTGGTTCTTTGGTTGTTGTGGTATGGGTTTTTCCAGGTGTAACAGTGTTTTCAGCCTAGCCGTGCCATTTCCGGATACCCATTGTGTGATGGGGTTCTCATGTTTTGGTTGAGCTGGATTGTTGGATGGATTCAAAGCCGAGTGGGGTGGATCTCTGAATGATAGAGCACATGGCCTAGTAGTCCCTGAACCGAACTATGGATCACGGTAAATCCATTGGACTAATGACCCTTGAGACAGACTGTGGGTTGTGGTAAATCCAGGATTGTGTCATGTCGGTGGGCCTAGGAATCCTTTTCGGTGAATGGCAGGATATACAGTAAAGCCAAGAGGTGGTTTTCTCTCTGTTGGGCATAGTAATCCCGAGTTTGGGATATGCGGTAAATCTTGGAGAGTGGGTCTCAGTTTAGGGCCTAATGATCTGGGTTTGGATTAAGGTAAAGCCCGAGAGACTAGGAGACAGGAAAATTCCTCACGATGTGGGTGGAGAAATCAGGTGGCATCCATTCTTGTTTGGCCTAGTGATCCAGGATGGATTACAGTAAATCCTAGTTTCTATTGATGAGGGTGAGGCGGTTTAGCCTCAGTATGCCCTGGTTGAGTTCTTTTGGTTTGAATCCCACATTCATGCTTAGAATATGGCATGGGGGTGATTGGCTGAAGAGAGACTTAGCTCAACCAATCTATGGTCAGGTGGAACGTGGCAGTCCCATCTCTAGTTGGTTTATTTCATTCACTAATGAGAAATTCATTCCCTTGATTTTCATGTGTAAATGTACTGATGAATATGTGGATTTTGATGGCTGATTGTTTTATGGTATTTCTGTTCTTATTATACTGTTTACATGTATGTTTTATGACAACAACTACGTATGGCTCTCAGCATGTTTTTACTTGTATATGAATGGATAATGTGTCTATGACCTAATAGATGATAATGCAGCAAATGATATGAGGGAACAACGGTTCATAATGATTCTCATATAAGTATGAGATCCCTACACTTAATTATGTTGTTTACACCTATAGGTTACATGTTGATGATATGTTTAACAAAATTCATATCATGTCTAGTAGGGGTATGGTTAATATCGTGTTCAACTTAATGCTTTTGCATCATTATTTCCCTATACTTTTACTAATTTTAATCTATCACTCCATTTTGGGTAGTGACCTGGGCTTTGGTCCTAAAAAAGTGGCTTAAATCTCAGGGTCGTTGGCACAAAACTAGTAATTTTAGTCTCTGGTCATTGGCAGGCAAGCCTATGAGAGAAACTTTGGTTTTCTGGTTGCTCCCTTGCCTATAGCATGAGAGCGAATGAGGCCTAAGAGATCCAGAACATCAATGGGACCTAGGGATAGGCTGTCTGAGTGCTGACATGTCTCCTGAGGGTTTTGAAGTTGATGTTGGATGATTGTGTGTGATGTTTCCATTAATTCCACTTCCTTAAGGTCACATAGGATGTCGAGTCCAATCATAGTATCCTCTTGTCACATGTTTACCCCGGTTGGCATGGTTACTTGCGTAGATGTGGGAGGAGGGCATTAAAGAGTGGTATCAGAGCATGGTTGCACTCTCTTTGGGTCTGGTTTTGTTCTCTTGTGTCATATCCAATACCACAGAGTGGTATCATAGAATGGTTCACCCCTCAAACTAGATGGGTGGTTTATGTTGGTCATGCATGCATGTCAGTTGAATGAGTGTTTCTTACACTTGTATCCATGTGTTGGTTGTATTTGCGTGATGATTGATTATGGTTGTAGTATTGTTCTTATGGAGAATTTGATGTTGTGGAATGCATTTATCATGAGTATATGACTGGTTGCATATGGTTATATGTCGCTTACATGTTGATTTTATGTCGCCTACTTACATCCTTGTATGTTAGGTGCATTATTGAATATATGATTACATGTATCAGTCTTGTAGGTTGATTACAAGAATTAATTGCTTATGTTCGACTACATGCGTTTATGCGTATGTGTAGTTGATTATGTATTGCTTATGCATGTTGTTGGTTGCATGGGGAAATGTGTATAATGGAGTAATGGTTGTTGTCGTGCATAAGGTCATAGCATGCATTGTTGATATGGCCTTGCATTGATGACTGGACACTAACTAGAGTGATGTTTATGTGTTGATACATTCCTTTGCATATGTCTATATGCTGTTGTGATTATGTTATGTATGTATCACACTAATTTGGGGATCTTGCAGATGAGGTATCCTCCCCGAGCTATATTAAGGTATGTTGATTTATTGTGATTTGGGGTATCTGACATATTATGCATTGTAATAAGAAATATCAAATGGATAACAAGATGGTTGACTACAAAGACTCTCCCTATGAATCCAAATAGTAGTATGGTGTTGGGAATCCTTCGGATTTGGCAGTGACAATGAGAAGCTTAAAGGATGAAATAAAGAGTTGTAAGGAAGATAATGACTGAACCATATAAGCACAAGAGAAACAAGAAAAGGTTAATCCTATACTTCTTCAGAGTTTGTTAGATTTGTAGCGACAAGGGCCTCTTTGGATCAGCCATGGACATGAGGATAGAACTAATGGGGCATATGGAAGTAGGTCTCCTGGTAGACACAGGCCAGATAGATATAACACAATGATAGATGGCAAGTTAACGGAAACTCAGGATAGGAGAGGCGATGTTTACAGGTACTATTCTAGTTTTGATAGGCATCATGATCGTCATCACTATCATCCTTACAGGAGGAATTATAGGGGATACTTTCCCAAAGAGTTTAAGAAAGCGAAGCCACCTAATTTTGATGGAGATGTTAAGAAACTGGAAGATGTAGAGGATTGGATACTTGGGATGAACAAATTCTTTGAGTTGCATGAGTACACATATAACATGAAGGCCTGAGTAGCTATCTTTAGCTTGAAAGGTAAAGCAGATATCTAGTGGGAAGATGTTAAGCGGGTCAGAGACATCAGGACAGATGAATTGAGTTGGTGGGAGTTCAAGAGGCTTTTCAAGAAGAAATACTTATCAGAGAGGTACTACAATAGTAAGGCTAAAGAATTCTATGAGCTAAAGATGGGATCAATGACAGATGAAGAGTAGATGACCAAGTTTCTGAAGCTATTGAGGTATGTACCATATCTTAATGATGAGAAGGCTAAAGTTTAGATATTTTTCAATGGTTTTCCATTATCATTTAGAGACTAGACTGAATATGATGAACCTCGATCACTTGAGGAAGTTATTGGGAAACTGAAGCATTTATATGAACAATCAAAGCATAAGAATGAATCTCATCATGGATGGAAAGGAAAGGACAAAGGTAAAGGTAAATGGAAGCCTAAGAGGACAAGGCATTTTCTTGCAAATGAGAAAAATGATGTGGTACTACAAAAGAGGTTTAATGCAGCTAGACATGGACATGAGTCGAAGAAACAACATAGAGGTGTTGGTATTGGTTGGTTGGAGTGTTGGACATGCGGTAAGGAGCACCTTAAGAGATATTGTCCACAAAATCAGGGTGGTAGGCCTTAGATATAAAATGCACAGGAGGCATAGACTATTGGGGATGTTGGTAAGAGTATTCCATGTATCTATGCAATTGTGGACAACAAGTAGGTAGAACACCATACATCTATCATTGAGATGGATGGTAAGATTTATGATCAAATTATTTCTATTTTGATTGACCCTGGATCTAATTATAGTTATGTTAATCTTGACTTGGTGGATAAGTGTGGTTTGAGTAAGGAATTGCATGCAGAGTCTTGGTTAGTGTAGTTGGCTACAGGTACAAAGAAGTGAGTTCATCATTGGGTAAGAGCTTGTGCATTTGATTTAAATGGTATGCCTACCACATCACATCTAAATATACTGCTGTTGGGGTCATACAATATCTTGTTGGGCATGGATTGGTTGTATCTTCATAGAACCAAGGTAGACTGCTATGACAAAGCCATAGAGTGTGTTAATGACAATGGAGAACCAAGAGTATTGCAGGGTAAGAAGGAATCCACATCAATTAGGATGGTGACAAATATACAAGAAAAGAACAACCATAAGAAAGGGTGCAAGCTATTTGTAGTACACATTTCTAGTGATAAGGGTAAGGAGGTTGAGGATGCAAATGTGTTGAGCAAGTACCTAGTTTTGCAACAGTTTTAGGATGTGTTTCTTGAAGACATTACAACGTTGCCACCGCACAAGGAGGAAGACTTTTCTATTGAGGTAGTGCTAGGGGCAGCTCCAACATCAAAAGCACCTTACAGCATGAGCACACTTGAGTTAAAGCTATAGTTTAAGAAAATATTGGACAAGGTATACATTAGGTCAAGTGTATCACCTTTGGGCACACTAGTATTGTTCTTAAAGAAGAAATATGGTACTCTCAGATTATGCATTGATTGCATGCAGTTGAACAAAGTGACTATCAAGAACATGTACCCTTTGTCGAGGATTAACAACTTGTTCGATCAGCTAAAGGGAGCAATATTGTTCTCAAAGATTGACTTGATATCCAGATACCATCAAGTATGCATCAAAGAGGAAGACATTTACAAGAATGTGTTCAGGACTAGGTATGGGAATTATGAGTTTGTTGTTGTTCCATTTGGCTTAACTAATGCTCCATCTACATTTATGTGTTTGATGAATAGTGTGTTGCATTCATATTTGGATAATTTTTTTATTGTGTTCATTGATGATATACTGGTATATTCTAAACATGAGGAAGAGCATGCCGAGCATTTAGCTGCAGCGTTGAGGTTGTTGAGGGAGCATTAATTGTATGCTAAGCTTAGAAAGTGTAGTTTCTTTCAAAGTGAGGTACATTACTTGGGGCATGTGGTCTCCAAGGAGAGAATTGCAGTAGATCCATAGAAGATAAGGGCCATAATGGAGTGGGTAGCTCCTAAAAGCGTGGACGAGGTGAGATATTTCATGGGTTTTGTAGGCTACTACAGGAGGTTCATCAGGAATTTCTCGTAGATTGCTTATCCTATCACATCATTGCAAAGGAAAGGTAAGAAGTTTGAATGGAAAAAGGAGTGTGAGGCTAGCTTTGAGAAGCTTAAGTAGTTGTTGACACCTGCACCAGTGCTACAGATTGTAGATCTAGACAAAGAGTTTTTGGTATGCATAGATGCTTGCAAGAGAGAGCTTACTGGAGTCCTTATGCAGGATGGACAGGTGGTGTGCTATGATTCCCAGAAACTAAACGAGCACGAGAAGAACTACCTGACACATGATCTTGAGTTAGCAATGATGATACATGCATTGAAGATGTGGAGACACTATATTCTTGGTAGGATGTTTGTACTTATGGGTGATCACATTGGGTTGAGGTATTTGTTTGACGAGCCAAATTTGAATTCCATGTAGGCTAGATGGTTGGCCACGATCAACGAGTTTGATTTCGAGATAAGGTACATCAAAGGTAAAGAGAACAGGGTGGCAGATGCTCTCAACAGGAAGGTACACGTAAATCACTTGGCAACTATGAGCTTCTATGGGACAAACTTACAGGACAAGATCTTGCAGGCAGGTTAGCAGGATGTCAGGTATATGGAGATTGTGCACAGGTTGCAACATGATGCTGGTATAGGTACATTTGTAGGTACAGGTAAATGTGTAGGTACATGTACATGTAGTGGTATAGGTACATTTAGTGGTACATGTATAGGTGGCAGTATAGGTACATGGATAGGTTTAGGTACAGGTATAGGTGTAGGTGCAGGTGCACAAGGTATGTATCATTGTCTTACAAGGAATGGATTGGTCAGATTCAGAGAAAGAATATATGTACCAGATCACAGTGAGCTTAAGAAGGTGATCTTAAGAGATTTTCATGTGAAACCATATTTAGGTCACCTAGGTTATCAAAAGACACTGGCAGCAGTGAATAAATTTTATTATTGCGTGAATTTGAAGAGGGACATAACAGAGTTTGTGGCGAGGTGTTTTGACTATCAGCGAGAGAAATCAGAGTGTAAACATCCAGGTGGACTGCTATATATGATTGCAATTATAGAGTGAAAATGGGAGGTTATTTCCATGGATTTCATCATAGGGTTGCCAAAGATAGTGAGACAACATGATTCCATTCTGGTCGTTGTGGACATATTGACAAAGGTTACACACTTCATTCCAGTGAAGTCTACATTCTCAGCTAGTGATGTAGCATAGGTATTCATTAGAGATGTGGCTAGACTGCACGATGTTCCAAAGAATATTGTGTCAAACAAGGATGCGAAGTTCAATTTCAGGTTTTTGGAAGGAGTTATTTGTAGGTTTGGGTATAGAGTTTGCCTTCAGTATAACTTATCATCCGTGGACCGATGGACAGACAAAGAGGGTCAACAGGATATTGGAGGACATGTTGAGAATGTATGTGATGCATCAGTAGCAGAAGTGGGAAGAGTGTCACTATTTGGTAGAGTTCACATACAACAACAATTATCAGGAGTCACTGAGGATGAGTCCTTTTGAGGCATTGCATGGGCAAAGTTATAACATTCCCATCAGTTGGAGTGATCCAGTTAGCAGGGTATTGATTGGACCAGATATGTTGGAAGACATGGAACATGAAATGTAGGTGATCAATAAAAATCTAAAGGTTGTACAAGGTAAGTAGAAGAGTTATGCAGGTAGAAATAGGTTGTTCAAGGAGTTCCAAGTTTGGGAAAAAGTGTACTTGCGCATCAAACCAAAGAAGAGCTCCTTGCAGATTGGATCATGTGCCAAGATGGCACCATGATTTTTTGGACCCTTCAGTATTATTGAGAGGATTGGGCCAGTAGCCTATCGACTTGCATTTCCTCCAACAGTGAAAGCCCATGATGTTTTCCATGTACCTTTGCTTAAGAAGTATGTTAAGGATGTTGATCATGTGATTGGCTGGTCTATATTGTAGGTGAAACCAAATGGAGAATTCCAGTAAGAGCCTTAGTGCATATTGCAGAAAAAGGTGCTCATGCTCTAGAACTGAGTAATCGAGAAAGTTAAGGTGCAGTGGAAGCACTTTGGTCCTGATGAAGCTACATGGGAGATGGCAGATCAAATGCGGGCTATGTATCTCTCCTTGTTTGCCGGTTGAGGCAAAGCAGTTTTGGCTTAGTGTTTTTGGGTGTGATTTCAATATATGATTTGGTATATGTTTTGATGATTTTTCTATATGTACATATGTATATGGATTTAAAATTTCCTTGAGCTAAGTTATAAAGCTCCACTATGCAGTATGATGTCATGTTGTCATGTTATTATGTTGTTATGTTGTTTTCTTCTCAGTAGGGTGATCATTGTAAATACTTCATTGAGTTATGATATAAAGCTACATGGGCAATATGTTTTCTTTTTTGTAGTTTTGCCGAGGTATAACACTGAGGATGGTGTTCCCCAAGGGGGAGGGTTCTATAACATACCTGGTGAAAATTCCATATAATAAAAGTTAATAAAGGAAAAAACAATAACCATGGTTGATGGGACACTTATTCCAAGCTGAACGTTGGGCAAGACATCCTAGTTGGTGTTCATTTTGTTGTTTATGGCTAAGGAAATTGGCAAAGGCAATGACTAAAGCTTTGGAAAGGAAAAATGGCATTTTTGGCATGTTTATTTATGAAAATAATGGAAATTAGGAGAAAAGCAGGTGAAAGGTCATAATGTGAGGAGGAAAATGAAGGAAGAAAAAAATGGAAAATGAAGAAAATAGAGGCCTCATCCATAGAAATGATTCTGAGGATCAATTGGTAACCTTTTTTCAGTTTAGTTTGGCAGCTCTCTCATTATTATATATCTCTTTCATACTCTTGGACACTTAGAGTTTCTTGGAGCATTTTTGGCATTGAATCAAGAAAGGCAAAGAAGGCAACAGGAAGTAAAGATCAAGTAAGGAAAGACAGGATCAAGCATCTACAATAGGCTTCGTTGCAGGTATCTACTTGCATGTTTATTTTCCTTGCTAGATTTGGCATGCATGGTATTGAATGTGGTTCTTTTTCTGTTGCCGCATTGGATTTTCTAGGTGTAACAATTTTTTCAACCTAGCCTTTCCATTTCTAGATAGCCATGGTGTGATGGGGTTCTCATGTTCTGGTTGAGCTAGATTGTCGAATGGATTCGAAGATAAGTGGGGTAGATCTCTAAATGATAGAGCACATACCCTAGTGGTGCCTGAACCAGAATGTGGATCACAATAAAGCCACTGGCCTAGTGACCCCTGAGCCAAATTGTGGGTTGCGGTAAAGTGAGGATTGTGTTTCCTTGGTGGGCCTAGGAATCCTTGCCTATGAATGGTAGGATATATGGTAAAGCCAAGAGGTGGTTTTCTCTCTATTAGGCCTAGTAATTTGTTGAAGCCCCAAAAATCGGGTCTACAACAAGGGGGATACCCACCCGGTCTAGACCTTGAAAGTAGCTCCTTTTCCGTTTGGGATGGTGGGTCTGACTGGGGATAATGAGATCAGTTTCCCAATTTGTGTGTGTGTGTGATGAGAATTGATATTTCCTTTTTCTAATGATTTCTAAGTAAAATGCTTTTAATCTAAGTCCAATTTAAAATATGCAATTCTATCTAATGAACATAAATATCTAGTTATAAAACTAACCCGGATTCAACTTTTCACTTATGCGATCTAAAATAGTTTCTAACAGCACTTGGTAATAAAGATCATTCAATTGCTATGAGAAAAGAATTCGATAAAAATGAATTTTTTCGTATAAAAAGTTAGCCAAAACAATTGTGAGAAGCATATTTCATAATAAGTCATTCATACATTAAGCATAAATAGACTAGTCATCACTGTACAAAAGTGCCAAATGATAACTCAAACATTCAAGCCTTTATATATAAATAACTGAGCATAAAATATTACTTTGACACATAAGTAGAAATCATTAAGAGATAAAAGTACCATTGATAACAATTTCTACTCATGAGCTTCAGCAATATAGATTTATCTCTTCCTAATTCAATATCTACTAAGAGTACAAAGTGCATTTCAGTAGCAGACATTAAACACAGATATCAATAAATCTCGTTCCATTCATTCATCAAAACCTCCTCTGAGGGTGCAGAAGTGCATGTTCTAAGGAAACGTTTTTGACAAATTTCAGGACCCTTCTCTAAATGCATGAGAGGGGTTTAAATACTACTATCTAAATACTAAAAATAGTTATTACAAAAATATAGGAGGAGTTTTAAATGACTGTCCTCTTCTAAGGCAAAAAAAAATCAAAACTAAAACTAAAACTAAATTTGGAATTAACTATCTATGTATATGTTCTCTAAGATCGCAAGCATTCAACATCAGTTTGAGGAGCGTCGGTTGGCTGATCTCCAATTTTAGTTGCCCTGTGAAAACAAAATTGGCAAGTGCTAGCGCTATCTTCTAAGCAGAGTTCGTAAGGCATTTGAGAGTCATGCATTGACTGTGCGGTTTAACCAAGTACTGCCAGTAAGTATCCCAATTCAACTTGGTTAAATTCTTGATAGAGTCTGCCCTTTCCTCAACTTTCTGTCTCTAGCTTGTTTGTAGTTGTTGTGCCTTTGGGAGAAATCCAGGAGCGACCTTTGATATGAAGTTTGCTTTGTGCAGGTTTTCATTGACACAGTCAATGACATTGTTTGCCACTGTAACTGCTTCTTCTGCTGCCACGCGTCGAGTGTTGAATGGAATTGCTAGGTTTCAGCCAAATTTGCTTATCGCCCAAGGGGGCACCCGATGAATACTGCCAATTTTGGAGCGCGGGTCCCGCCTTTAGCCTTTAGTACTTTTTCCCCATTGTTTTCCCGACTTCCATGCGACCGAGCACTCCGAGGCTTTCTTTCTCAAGGGATTTTGCCCAGCGATGTGCGATTAGCACTAGGCACTAATCGTGCATCGAAAATTGCGTCCTTTTCTCGATTTGGGCTTCCCTGGTGCTAGTTTCGCCTCCTACTCGGTCTCGATGGGCCTCAGTCAGCACTCTTTTTCCTTTTTAAATGGTTCTTCCCTTGCCGACTAGTTCTTGGTGCATTCCACCAAATCTTTGTTTTCATTGGCGAACTTCTCCACGAACTATTTGTTATAGCTTGCCTGCGGCTCTGGTAGATGATACATAAGCCTTAAATCTTGTGGAGTGAATGACCCAATGAGGTCTTGGCTTTGAGACTTGAATTGTTTGTCTAATATATCGGCACTGTCTAGCACCCACTTGACCATGTCTGTGTATGGAATAATCTTAGGTCTTGCCGCTATTCAGTGTAAGAATTAACATGCAAGTTTAGTAATTGATGCCTCAGATGACCCGCATGAGTCTGTTGTTGCTTTAACTTCCATGACTCTTGGGTTTTCTTCTTCAAGAAGACTGTACATGCCTTCCCAAGTGGTTATGCTAGCATCTTTGTTACAGGTGATGTCTATGTATAAGGGCGTCATTTCTTTGTCCTTTGCAACCGAAGCTTTTCCCTTCTTTCCCATTATGTTCTACACACTGTTGCGTATATTATTTTCTTTGCCACTCCTGCAAAATTTAAAAGCAAGGAAAGAATAATGGTAAGAGATAAGGTGATGGGAAAGATTTTAATGCCGAAATCATACCAAATGTATCACCCTACGTGAAACCACCTTTCGATCAGATCAAAATCTTATCTCATAAATGACCATCAACTAACCATTAAATTGACATTAATGCCCATTACTTGGTATTGGATTACAAGAAAAGGTTTATTGAACGATGAGCCCTACAGATTTTCAATAAAGCGATTTTGCGATTTGCTTCACAATATCGCAGATCACAATATCGTAGATCACAATATCGCTAATCCTTTTTGTTAAAAATCATTTATCATCGTATGCGTCTGCGAGATGCGATTTTCGAGATGCCCTATCACATATCACCGAATCAGGATGTTTTACCTTAGGTGGTACTTGTGGCATATGAAATTTACGATGTGCAATGAGTCTTTAAGGCGTGCGATCTTGCATCACGTTTTCGCAATTTTGAAAGCTTGTTTATATGATGTTCCCCCATTACCTTTTGTGATGCGACATTTTATTGTTGAGAGAACGATTTTATTCGAAACTTATCATAAAACTTAAGTTTTTTGGGTTTTACAGGTGTTTTCCTAAGTTTATGATAGTATGTTTTATTCAAAGGGAAATATAAGCGCTACTTTTTATTTTTTAGAAGGGCCCCCATTTATTTAGTTTTATTACTAAAATTAAATAAAAAGGGGGGTTTTTGCTGGCCACAACATAATCGTAGGTTTGGGATATGTGATAAAGCTTAGAGAGTGGGTCTTGTTTTAGGGCCTAGTGATCTCGGTTTGGATTGTGGTAAAGCCTGAGAGACTAGGAGACAGGAAAATTTCTCACAGTGTAGGTGGAGAAATCAGGTGGAATCCATGCTTGTTTGGACTAGTGATCGGGTGGAGATCATGGTAAAGCATGTTATGATGTGTTCATTGTGTTGGCCTAGTGATTTGGGATGGATTACGGTAAAGCCTGGTTTCTATTGATGAGGGAGAGGTGGTTTAGCCTCAGTATGCCTTGGTTGAGTTATTTTGGTTTGAGTCCCACATTCATGCTTGAAATATGGAATGGGGGTGATTGGTTGAAGTGAGACTTGGCTCAGCCAATCTATGGGTAGGTGGAACATGGTAGCCCCATCTCCGGTTCGTTTATTGCATTCACTAATGAGAAATTCATTACCTTTATTTTCATGTGTAAATGTACTAATGAGTATGTGGATTTTGATGGCTGATATGTTTATGGTATTTCTATTCCAATTATACTGGTTACATGTATGTTTTATGACAACAACTATGTATGGCTCTCAACATGTTTTTACTTGTATATGAATGGATAATGTGTCTATGACCTAATAGATGATAATGAAGCAAATGACATGAGGGAACAATGGTTCATAATGATTCTCAGATAAGTATGAGATAACTATACTTAATTATGTTGTTTACACCTGTAGGTTACATGTTGATGATATATTTGACGAAATGCTTGTCATGGCTAGTAGGGTTCTGGTTAAGGTCTTGTTCAACATAATGCTTTTACATCATTGTTTCTATGTACTTTTACTAATTTTAAGCTATCACTCCATTCTGGGCAATGACCTGGGCTCTCAGCTTGAAAAAGTGGCTCAAATCTCAAGGTCACTGGCACAAAACTGGCAGTTTTAGTCTCTGTTCACTGGCAGGAAAGCCTATGAGAGTGACTTTGGGTTCTTGGTCTCTTCCTTGCTTATAGCATGAGAGCGACTGTGACCTAAGAGATCCAAAACATTAGTGGGACCCAAGGACAAGTTGTCTATGTGGCTGACATGTCTCCTGAGGATTATGAAGCTAATGTTGGATGACTGTGTGTGATGTTTCCATTGATTCCACTTCCTTAAGGTCATATATTAGGTCGAGTCTAATCATAGTAGCCTCTCGTTGCATGTTTACCCCGATTGACATGGTTACTTGGGTAGATGTGGTAGGAGGGTGTTACACATAAAATCATTAGGAGAAGCAATGTCATATTCCATGAAAATGCCTTATATAAGGATCAGATGCAGGGAAAGAAATAGGAAAAGGAAAACAAAGATTACAAAGTGCTTGATGAAGTAAATAAAAAAGTAAAGGTGTCTAAAAATCATAATGATCAACAACTACAACAACAACAGGTACCTCAAACACGTGAAAGTGGTGTTACAAGATATACCAAGATAAGAAAACCCCCTAAATGATACTCTCCTTCATTATATTATGTATTTTTGAATGATTCTAGTGAACTGAAAATATATTAGGAAGCAATCCAGGTAGAAACTAGGAAGAAGTGGGAGCAAGCCATGGAAGAAGAGATGGACTCCTTGATGCATAAACAAACTTGGGACTTATTCAAGCTGCCCATTATTGGAAATAATATTGAGAGGGGGGGGGTGAATCAGTATTAGAAAATCACTAACTTTTTCATTTCCATAATCAGATTCATATACACTACTTCAGTTAAGGGAACTCGCCTGTAAACGCAACTGTGATTAATGCAACTAGCGTATATCCAGTAAACTTATGATTCAGTTAATTCATCATATGTTGATCTTTAATCAGTGCATCAGAACTTCATTAACCATATAAATAGTAACCAAATGCAATAGAAAATATCATCACACATAAGAAACACAAATGAACACCATGATATAAGGTGGAAACCCAATGCGGGACAAAAACCACCTGTTGTCGTCTTCCTTTAATATAAGAAAAACCTATTTACAATGTTGTACGGGTGCATACTCAAACCAGTATGCAGGCACCCACCTGTAGAAGGATATAACCTTCTCTCATTCTCCAGTTACTACTATAAGGGAGCTACAACCCCCTAGCTCTTGTACTAGCCGATATGTTTACTAGTACGTAGGCGTCGACCTACTGAAGGCTCCAACCTTCACTCATTTTCTAGATACTACTGGAAGGGAGCTCCAACTCCCTGGCTCTTGTATTGTCCGATATGTTTACCAATACATAGGTGCTGGACTACAGAAGGCTACGACCTTCTCTCTTCCTCCAGAGACCACATTTCATAAATTTTCATACTAGATACTCCTGAAGCACAACACCATAATCTGAAGGCCACATTTCATCCAATTTTCATATTGGACCCATCAACAACATTGAGGAACAAAATCAATCACCACTGCAATAAAACTATTGCATCAACCAATCATCAATCTCTGAATCACCCAATACTGAATCACTAAAACCCTATCAACAAAACACAGTGACCAGAACACATAGTAGACCACAGAACTCTGCAACAACAACCAGATCCAACTGCAAATTAAAATATCATACTTCATACTATATACACTATTCTGATGAACCGAACCAGCGTGTATATGCGCTTTTACCAAAGTGAACCCGTGTATAGATTTGCAAATATTTACTCATAACTTTGCAGCTATTCTAGACATCATTCATACCTAGATCATAACATTTATACAATAAAACATGCGTCAATAATTCAGATCTAGTATATCCATGATCAAACACAATAATGATAATACATTCCAAGCCTTATGATCCCTATCCATTATCAATTATCAACCGCATAGGTGCATCCTTGGTTCAGATCAAGCAAAGCATCACAAACCCATAACCAGCATACTAGATCTCACACTTCATCAGATATTCATCACTTGCACACTTGCACTCTGGCCTAATGATCTTCTTCTCCTTATATAGGTTTAGGCCTCTCTCAATACCATGGTCCAAAATCACGTAGGAACGATACTTGGACTCAATACCTGGGGTCAATACCTCAGACCAAATACCATGGACCAATACCAAAATACCATGGTCCAAATACCACGGATCAAAACTTAGTTTTTCGACATGTGCACATCTTTCCTTCTGTGAAAGTGTGTGTGTACGTTATACGCGCATTTATATATAGTGAACCTGCATGTATACACGACTTGGTATATAGTGAACCTACTTATACCTTTCTTTCTTCATTATTGCTATTTACCTGCTATACTGTGATCTTTCATCTGAGAGAGTTGCCATCAAGGACAACACTTGTGTCATACCTATATCATAATGACAACAATCTCCCCCTTTGGACTTGATGGAAACAACCACACCAAGTCACTCTCCCCCTTTGACATCAAGGGCAAAGGGCGGAACAAGATATTCTATCCCTTGATATACATTCTACTATCCATACTCCCCATGCGTACATGCTAAAATCTCTAATTGAGCTCCCCATTTGTACATGCTAAGATGTATCAATCCGTTCATGCTCCCCCTAAGCACATGCCGAGTCTACAAAAATATTTTTCAAAAGAATAACATGACTCTACAACTCAACTAAGTGAGTATGACCTTCTTATCACCATGATAGTCATCAACAACTATCGTACACCATATATTATCTGCACCATAAGCATCTGTCACTAGCTTCTAGACTTGTAACCTGCAATACCATTCTCTTGGACAACCAAAAATAAGTAGCAAGATGTATTATTTAGCCACATAAGCATCATCACCAAAGACTTCTAACCATAATGACAACAATGCATTATTCGAACCATATGCTCCCCCTGAACCTGTGCCAACCAACACATGCCATGACCGAACCATATTAGACTTCTTTTCGTGAGTCTGTCATGTTGCTTTTTCTTTAGAGCACCATATACGCGATTGTGTAGCCTCTAACTCACGAATATACATGAATTCTCTTTATGAAACTTGCGTATGAGATTTAGAATACTGAGGTTCCACACCTTCAGCTCCCTCTGAGTCTATCATGTCTATATACTTTGCTATGCCACATCTTTCTGACTGTACTTCCTTTTTCTTCCATATCTTCGACTGTGATGATGTTTTCTCCTTTTGGTATGGTGCTCAAAATCTTCTTCTGCATTCCTTTGCTATATGTCCAATCTTGTTACATGCATAACATCTCATATGTTTCATATTCCTTCTATAGCATTCAATGGCATTGTGACCAAACATATTGCAAGTAAAACAATATCCTTTAAAGTACCTACAACATGATGATCTTTCTGTGTGACGGTCTTGAACCATTCTACTTTTGCATCTGGCTGCAACACACCCAAAATTCTGACATATAAAACATGCAACATTATTCATCAGAGGGAATAATCCTCTATCACATCCACAATTAGGAGTAAAGGATTTTCTTTGAATACCTTCTTTCTTTGGTTGTTGATAAGGTTGACCTCTCATCTCCTTATTGAGCATTTCAGATTTTGCATTAGAGTTCCTTGACTCACCTTGTGAGCTAGATTCACCTTCAACAGATTCAACATAACCAAGACCAGTTTTGATAGCAGGTGATCTTTGACTACTAAGAATATCATCCAACATCTTAGTACTGTCTTGAAATCATAATAGTTTATCTTTTTCTTCTAATTTACCTTTCAAGATATTTACCTCAATCAGATGTTGTTCTTCCTTTTCCAGATATTGCTTCTTCAAGATTTCTTCAGACTTTCTTCCTTCTTCCACTTGTTGCCTTAGTTTGAGAATTTCATTTTCTTGTTCTTCATTCTGCTACTACAACATTTGACGTACTCTAAAGGCACTCTCCAACTGAGCTTTTAGGTTGATGACTTCTTCTTTGAGGGCACTCTTCCTTTTGTTAAATAGATCTTGTTGATCTATGATTTTATCTGATGCTTCATTTGCTTGTTCATCTTCAATCTGAGCTGATTCAGAATCTAAATACTTGCTTCCACCTAATGGCAGGCTGCCACTGTTCCTTTGATCTATTTTCTTCTTCTGACGCGCTTTCTTTCCCATTGTTCTACGGATCTCCTTCAAGCGATCAAGCTTCTTCCAAAGGACCTTCTCTGATACCAATTGTTGGAAATAATACTGAGAGGGGGGGTGAATCAATATTAGCAAATCACTAACATTTTTATTTCCATAATTAGATTCATATACGCTACTTCAGTTAAGGGAACTCGCATGTAAACGCAACTGTGATTAATGCAACTAGCGTATATCCAGTAAACTTATGATTCAGTTAATTCATCATATGTTGATCTTTAATCAGTGCATCAGAACTTCATTAACCATATAAATAGTAACCAGATGCAGTAGAATAAATCATCGCACATAAGAAACACACATGAACACCATGATATAAGGTGGGAACCCAATGCGGGACAAAAACCACCTGCTGTCGTCTTCCTTTAATATAAGAAAAACATATTTACAATCTTGTACTGGTGCAGACTCATACCAGTACGCAGGCACCCACTTGCAAAAGGCTACAACCTTCTCTCGTTCTCCAGCTACTACTGGAAGGGAGCTACAACCCCCTAGCTCTTGTACAAGCGGCTATGTTTACTAGTACGTAGGCACCAGCATATTGAAGGCTCCAACCTTCACTCATTTTCCAACTTCTACTGGAAGGAGCTCCAACACCCTGGCTCTTGTACTAGATGATATGTTTAACAGTACATAGGCACCGGCCTACAGAAGGCTACAACCTTCTCTCTTCTTCCAGGGACCACATTTCATAAATTTTCATATTGGATACTCCTGAAGCACAACACCATAATATGAAGGCCACGTTTCATCCAATTTTCATACTGGACCCATCAACAACATTTAGGAACAAAATCAATCACCACTGCAATAAAACTATTGCATCAACCAATCATCAATCTCTAAATCACCCAATACTGAATCACTAAATCCCTATTAACAAAACACAGTCACCAGAACACAGAGCAGACCACAGAACTCTGCAACAACAACCAGATCCAACTGCAACTTCAAATATCATACTTCATACTATAT
Source organism: Pinus taeda (assembly GCA_000404065.3). Lineage (NCBI taxonomy): Eukaryota > Viridiplantae > Streptophyta > Pinopsida > Pinales > Pinaceae > Pinus > Pinus taeda. Next base: position 50,588 of record APFE031483080.1, on the reverse strand, counting down.
ACGCTATTCTGATGAGCCGAACCAACGTGTATACATGCTTTTACAAAAGTGAACCCGCATACAGATCTGCAAATATTTACTCATAACTTTGCAGCTATTCTAGACATCAGTCATACCTAGATCATAACATTTTTACAATAAAACATGTATCAATAATTTAGATCTAGTCTATCCATGATCAAACCACATAATGATAATACATTCCAAGCCTTATTATCCCTATCCATTATCAATTATCAACCGCATAGGTGCATCCTTGGTTCAGATTAAGCAAAGCATCACAAACCCATAACCAGCATACCAAATCTCACACTTCATTAGATATTCATCACTTGCACACTTGCACTCTAGCCTAATGATCTTCTTCTCCTTATATAGGTATTTGGACCCAATACCCGGGGTCAATATCTCGGACCAAATACCATGGACCAATACCAAAATACCATGGACCAAAACTTAGTTTTCCAACATGTACGTGCCTTTCCTTCTGTGAAAGTGCATGTGTACGTTATATGTGCCTTTGTATATAGTGAACCTGCATGTATATGTGACTTGGTATATAGTGAACCTGCATGTATACGCGACTTGGTATATAGTGAACCTGCGTATACCTTTCTTTCTTCATTCTTGCTGTTTACCTGCTATACTGTGATCTTTCATCTGAGAGAGTTGCCATCAAGGACAACACTTGTGTCATACTTATATCATAATGCCAACACCCACAGGTAAAAAAATATTGTAGAATAAATGGGTTTATAGGTTGAAGGAAGAAGATGGAGAAAAGCAGAGGTATAAGGCTAGACTTGTAGTGAAGGGGTATGCATTAAAGAAATGTATAGACTTATGAATTTTTTTCTCCTATTATTAAAATGACTTCAATTAGAACTATTTTAAGTCTAGTGGCAACAAAATATTTGCATCTTGAGCAGTTAAATGTAAATATAACCTACTCCATGGGGATTTGGAGGCAGAAATATATATGCAACAGCCACAAGGGTATGAGGTCAAAGGGAAGGAGAAATTAATGTGAAAATTGAAGAAGAGATTGTATGGATTAAAATAGGCTCGAAGGCAGTGGTATCTAAAATTTGACAGATTTATGTCTGAACAATGTTACACTGGATCTCAATTTGACCATTGTGTTTATCTTAAAAAGGAAAATAATGGAAGCTATAATATATTATTATTGTATGTAGATAGCATGCTTGTTGCAAGGTCTAACATGTAGGAAATAAATGTGCTCAAAATAGAATTGGAAAATTCATTTGCAATGAAGGATTTGGGTGCTGCAAAAAAAATCCTTGGTATGAGAATAACTAGAGACAGGAAATATCACAAATTAACATTGTCTCAATGTGAGTACATAGAAAAGGTTTTGGAAAGATTTAACATGTAGAATCCAAAACTAGTTAGTGCACCTTTGGTTAGCCATTTCAACTAAGTAAGGAGATGTGTCCCAAGACCTAGGAAGAGATGGATTATATGTTTAAAGTTCCATATGAATCAACAATTAGAAGCTTGATGTATGCAATGGTATGCACAAGGGATGATATTGCACATGTAGTGGGAGTTGTAAGGAGGTACATGAACAATCCAGAAGAAGAACATTGGATGGAAGTGAAGTGGATTCTTAGGTATTTGAGAGGTACCAAAAATTAATCATTATGCTTTGGTGGTTCAAACATTTCTATACAAGGATATGTTGATGCAGATATGGCAGGTGATAGAGATAACAAGAGGAGCACCAAGGGGTATCTGTTTACTGTAGGTGGAACAACTATAAGTTGTGTTTTAAAATTGAAAAACATTTTGCACTTTTAATAATGAAAGTAGAGTATGTTGATGATACAAAGGCTACTAAAGAAATGATTTGGTTACAAAGGTTTATGGATGAATTGGGCAAGAAGCAAGAGATGGGAAGGTTATACAATGACAACCTGCATTGTAGCTCTCTCTGTTGCTCCATCCGCATCCATCTCTACCCACATCAACCAATCCTACTACTCCTCTTCGGGGCTCCCATAGCAAGCTCTAATCCAAGAGGTTGGGTACCTCGAGGATCCTGCTCCTCATCACCTGTAGTCCACCTGACTATAGCTCGATGTCTCCCCACTTCCACTCAAGTGGTGCTTGTGCACTCATGGCATAGTCATCGTCTGTCTCCACTTCCTTCTCTGCCCTTACTGGTGCTTCCTTAGTCTCGGAAGACTCTCCCTTACTCTTCTTCCTTAGAAACTGGATTGCATAATGACCCAGCTCCCTGCAGTGGAAGAACTTGATCTTGGAGAGATCCTTCTTCTTCTGCTTTTCTTGCTTTCCCTTAGAGGCTAGGGCAACATCTTCCTCCTCTTTGACTTTGATCCCCTTACTATTGCTTCCCATCTTAGACTAGTGTCTGATCTCTTCTTAGAAAGGAGCCACCCACATCTCATCCCAAGGTGGAAGTGTCCCTTTGCCCAGTATACTCTGGAAAAATACCTCCTAGTTTTCTAAGACTACATTCAAGGTTGTCCTCACCATCAATTTCTGATCTGACGTGGCTTCTATAGTAGTCAACTGATCTCAGATCTCATTCAGTCCTACGAGGAAGGTGTCAATCAGTTCTCCCTTCATCATATGATATGACCTCATCTGATTCTCTAGTAACATCCTTCTCTGCACAGAAGTATGTTGGTACAATTTCTTTAGGGCCTCCCACATCTCATATGATGTTTCCTTCTCGGAAATGTGTGGTACTACATGGTCCTTGACCCCATCAAGGATGATGCTCTTGGCCCTCACCATTTCCTCCTCATACTTGTCATTCTTATCTAGGTTGAATCAAATAGCTATCGTCTTCAAGACGAAGTGCTTGATATGATTTTTGTCAAGTATGGATAAGATTATGGCCTTCTATATTGCGAAAGTTTGATGCTTTATCTAGTATATCATGGTCTCTTACTCCGTGTAGTGCCATGATGCTCTTCTACTTCCCTCTTGGAAGTTATCGATATGGCTCCCTCTGAGTCTTGATTTCCCTCTTGGAAATCCTTCTCCTGATGTCAATATGCCCCCTACTTTGATCGTCTATGCAACCGCACCAATGGTATAGTTTTCTCGGCTAGAAACCCTATGTATCAACTCCCTCCTCTTGGCCTTGCCCTATTAGATACTATTCTGACTACAGTACCTCACCAGCTTCACTCTGCAACATTCCCATAGCCTTCTAAACCCCAATAACCTAAAGGTGAGAGCTCCCAGGCTCTACGTAATCCTAGCACTAGTAATCCGACCTCCTCAGCCAACTGTGTCAGCCCTCCTAGATTCTGCTTGGCTCTGCATGAAGCTACCTTTGCCTCCTTTAGCCTCTGCGCTACCTCTTCCTGGCTCACCCTTGATGACACAAGCACTATGTCACCCTTCCCTTGTTGCTGCTCTGCTAGAAACAACTTCTATCACTCAGGATAGTTGTTTTCTGCTGTTATTGCTCTGCTCGACCGATGCCCTTAGTTCTCCTGTGATTTTCAACCATGCTCTGATACCATGTTGAAGTTTCTAAATCTACCAATTAGAAACCCTCCATGCACTTTAGTGATTTATTCCTACCTACTTGTTTCGTTACTTAACAAGTTATTTGCAATGTAACTACTGAAAATAAATGCTAGTGCATGCTCAACATATTACAGATCAACAATTGAAGGAAACAAAAACAATCACACCAAATGACACCGTTATTTTTGGACCAATGTCCCTGAAAAAACCCAATGCGGGGAAACTGGTGCAACAACATGAGTGTTTTCTTATTAAGCAATTTCAAAGTAAAATATGGGTACCAAATCAAACTTACCCAATAGAGAATTTCCTTGGCAGTAGTACCTCTCAGTCTGAGACAAATGTCCCAGTTGAAACCCCAGATAAACCTTCCGTCAGCTCCTCGGCTCCAAACTGCCACAGAAACCCCAACTTCTGGCTTTCTGGACTGGATCAGCCTCTCTCTGCCCAACGTTGGCCCTACATTAGCCTTCTGGCCTTCTACGTCAGTAACCCTCGCCTCTCTGAAGCAACGTGCAGCTCACGGCTACCTTTGTGTGGCCCTACGTGAGCCCTGGCTGCTACTGCATCACTCTCTCTGGCTCCTACACTGCTCTCCCAACACTATCTCTGCCTCTCTGTCTCTTTGTACTCAATGCCCCTCATCTACAACTCTGATCACTAATTCTATCTCTCTTAGCAAACCCTGCTCTAGAGAATAGAATGACTAATCACTCTGGTGTGTTCTCCAAGTGACCCTCAAGCCTCCTCTTATACTTTTCTCGTTGACATA